>NNCB01001423.1:0-10860 GCA_002317545.1 Scenedesmus quadricauda | reverse complement strand
CACCTGGTTGTACACCTCATGCGCCAGCTGCACCTCGTTCGACTTTATGCACACGTTCATGAGCGCGCTGTAGGTGTGCACGTTGCAGCTGATGCCCCGCGACCGCATCTCCGCCGCCAGCTCCAGCGCGCGCTCCATCTGCTGGCTGCTGTGCCGAGTGGCCCTCGGGCAGGTAGATGTCCAGCAGGTTGGCTTTGCCGGGCGCGTCGCCGTAGGGTACATTCAAAAACTCCTTGGGGGGCGTGGCCTGGCACTGGGGTACCTAGCAGCAGGCTCACCGGCGATGGGGTGGGTGCATGGAACGCACAGCAGGCGTGACACCAGGTAGCCCCGTGAGCAGGCCCACTCCCCGCGACGAGGATCGCGGTATAGGTCCACAGATAGGCGACGAACCACAGATGTTCCCAGCTCGGGAACTCGCGCCCCCAGAACTCGCCCGAGCGCCAGTACATGCCGCCGGTACGCGCGCAGGGCTTCCGACCGCAGCCCACTGCCGCCCGCCGCGCGGCCCCCCCTCCCCCCACCTTGGCGCCCGAGCTCCTTCAGCAGCGCCGCCAGGGCACTGCTGTCCAGCTGCTGCAGCGACGGCGCCACCACGGCCGTGACGGGCTGGCCGGGGGCCGCTGCGGATATGAAGCTGCGGGGAAGGAGTTGGCGGCGGTTGGGCGGCCAGGAGGAAGGCGCGTGGTCAGCCATGGTGGCGCGGATCCTCGCGGTATGCAATTGGCATGGGGCTGAGCTGCGGAGGAACAACCGCAGCGACCAAGGCCCGTCGATCGGCGAGCGGGCCACGCGCTGAAGGAAAGCTCGCGACCGCGGCGCGCGCGGCGCGTGCGCCGCGCGCGCGCGGCTGTGGTTCGGCGCACAACCCGGCACGCCCACGCGCGGGCTGCGCTGCGGCGCCTGGACCGACGACCCACGGCTTGCTGGCCCGGTGCCCCGCTGCTGGCAGGCGGAGGGCGGGGCAATTCGCCGCCGTCGCGCTTTGGGCTGGCCGGCCGCACTGCGGGGCCGCGCGTAATCGCGCACCCTGCTGGTGGCCAGGGGCGGCCCCTGACCGTGAGCTCCATCGGCGGCATGCAATGCAAGCACGATTGCATGCTGAGCAGCTGCGCTGCGCGGCCGGCTGTGCGGCTGCGAATGATCCCGACTGGGGGCGCGTGGCCGCCATCAGCCCGGCCAGGGAGGTTGGGGTGTTTGACCATGACGCCACGTAGCCCGCCCAGGATCAGCCGCCGGCATCGGGCTGACCAGCAGCTCCTCGACGTGGCGGCCGAACTTGGCCGCCGAAGAGTCCAGGAGACGCTTGGAGTGCCTCCACGGTGCTGGGGAATGTGCCATGGCCGCGGCCATGTCAAATCACCGCAGCCGCACAGCCATGCGTGCTGCCGCCAAGCCGCTGCCGCCGTGCGCGCTGTCGCCGTGCACTACTGCCGCCACAGGCTGCCGGCGAAGTGGCGAACCGACGCCAAGGGAGCTCCCGGCATCTGGGACGAAGATCAGGGAGCCGGACGGGACAGAGACCTGGCGCACCGGCGGCCCGCCGCCCCGAAGCCCGGCAGCGCAGCGCCGTCGAGCCCCGGCCAGCTGCCGGACAGCATGCCCGCGGTGTCGTGCGATCACGAAGGACATGCCGTTCGATGGCCGAGAATCGATGCCCGGGGATGTAGATCAGGTCGCCGATCTCGGTCTTGCGCACCAGTTCGAGGCGGTCGTCGTAGGACATGCCCGGATCCACTTCGATGCGGTTCCATGACTATGTCGAGCTCGCGAGGCTCGAGGGGGGCCAGTATCCGACATAGGCCGTCGGCCGATCGCAGGATCGGGGCACCTGTGGCGGTACGTTCCCCTGCAGTCCGATCAACGCTACGGAAGATACTCTGCACTGATGTGTGGACACCCAGAGCTTGATTGTGGCTTCAATAACCCCGTGGGGTGGCCCCCGTGCGCACACCAGTGCCATCCGGGATCGGTGACGCTGGGGTGGTGTGAGGTCGAAATCGAGAGTTGAATTGCCCTTTTGCACGCCCGATCCTCAGGTATATACCGGTCGGACCTGCCATTGTTTGCGGCGGCTGCTGCGCGTGCTCGTCTGCGCTGTGCACCCCAGACCTTCTTCCAGCTTGTCGTCGGCCAGGAGCTCACGCTTGTTGGCGGGGTCCGCAGATTGCTGCAATCTCTTGACCTCACCTGGCTGCGATGGCCTCGCCGCTGCAGAAGGGCAGCAGCCGGAGAGCGACTCGAGGCCTTGCCTCCATCACCAGCATCTAGATCTTGGCCTCGGTTCAGCACGGTCAGACGGGTGCCATAGAGCTGAGGTGACCTGTGAGCTGCACGACAGCTACGGGCTGAAGTGCGACGCCGACCAGCGCTTGAAGTCCCGCCCTTGACGGCAGGGCATGGCGAGCTGTCCGATTTGCGCCGCCGAGCAACTGCAGCGGCACCGCCATGGCCGACGCTCCAAGGGAAGAACCGAACCGACATATTGTTGAATGGGGATGCCCAGCAATTTCGCCAACGCTTCGGGATAGAAGCTGACCGTTAGCGCGTGAACCGATCCGGAAGACCAGCTGACCGACAACGGTTCTCTCGTCGGGCGAGAATACTTCTCTGTCATTTCCTCACCCAGGCCATTACCGTAAAGATGCGCTGAAACAGATCTTATTCCAGTTAAAACAAAGAAAGTCTTTTACAACAGCGGTACGCCTGGTGACCAAGAGAAACTGGGAGGAGCTGAAGATTCTCCATTGCTGCTCTCCGTGCTGATCCACTGCCCCCCGGTGCGACTCTATAATACGGATCTGATGATCATTTGGTTTCGTATGTCGGTGCGGATCTGTCATGCAATTAAATGACCAGCGCGCATGTACGGCCAGCACAGTAGCGGGTGACGCCGGCCGTGCCACCGACCACACAGCGTGTGTCAAGACGGGGCCGTTTAGCACCAGTGGTTCCACAAATGCGGATTTCCTGACGGTGCATAGGCCAGTATGTGGCGGCCCAACATAATCAGCAGGCACAAGTAAGCTGCAGAAAACAACCATCATGGCAGCAATATCATGTAAAACAGCAAGCTAACCATGCGTGGAGAGCTGCGGAAATATATTCACGGCAAGTTCCATGTCTTTGGCCTGGCGTCGGGGAGTTGCATGGCTGTGCACGGTGCTGACTCCCACTGCAAAGCGCGCAGACCCGTGGCCCACGGCCCTCTTCACAATCGTGGTGATAATGGTATTGATGCTGTGGACCAGCGTCGCAACTGGAACAGCGTCGGCGACCGCGCCGCGCTGATGCAGGCAATCTTCGATTCGACGCAGCTGACCGGGGCGGCGACATCAGCGCCGCCACACGATTGGCACATATATTACGCACTGACCAACGTCAGCGTTGTCTCGACCGCGGCGTTGCTGGATGCGGCCCGCATCCGTGAACGCAGCAGCGCTGAAAAGCGCCAGCTGTTTCATTCGGTTATTTTACGACTCCCCGGAACATGAGCTTGCCAGTACCCCCGACCGGGATCGGATTGTGGAAAGCCCAGCGGATGTGCGTGCGTGCCGCCGCCTGCGCTCCATCACGGCGGCGCCGTGCCGGCCGCGCGTCTCGTCAACCCGCTCAGAACCATCGGCGCATGCGGGCTTATGTCCGAGCGCGCACATCCGGCACCTGCCCGTCGTGAATGGCGATAAGCTGGTGGAATCATCTCCATCAACGACATCGTGTCGGCCATCATCTAGGGGGACACTCACCAATGCGAGTCGCAAATATGCGATCCTGCCGCAGCATCTGCAAGAGGACGAAGTACTGGCGGGGACCGGCTGGGTCGAGGCGGGCACCTATATCGCGATCCTTGGCGGCACAATCGTCGGCGGTCTTACCCCGCCGCACATCGCCATCCCGGCGCGATCATCCTCGTCGCGATCATCGGACGCCTGACCGCGACCTATGTGCCTTCGGCGCCGCCCGAGAAGGAAGCGGCGGGCGCGCTGCGCCGGCCAGGTCCCCGTCGAAAGAGGCCATTGCCGAAGCGATCGTCCCGGCATCCAGCCCATGCGTCCCCAGCTCCGCCCGGATATGCCTGGGCCCGTAGCCGCTGCCCCCCGGCTGCGCACCAGCGACTCGGCGAAACGGCCAGAGGGTCTATAAGGAGTGCCCCCCTGTGGTGGACGTCAGCGCCGACATCGGATGGCACGTTGAAAGCGGCCGAGGCGGGCGCCAGGGTCGCCGACGTTGAAGGTGCGGGGCGCCGCATGGCACATGCTATACACTGCACCAGGCACTGCGGCGCGGCGGCAGCCGCCGTGGCGCCTTCCGCGGCGAGTGGCGGGTGGCGCTTGCTGCACTGCTGCCTCGCCAGCGGCGACGTCTGCGCATCAGCCTCGCCCCCTCTGGTCTGCCGGCTCAGGATCCACTCGCGGTTGACAGGACTCGAACTGCAGGCCATGATGGATGCCAGCTCTGCCGCTGCGCCTACCAAACATCGTCTGATTCATTGACTGCACCCGCTGATGCCAACATGTCGTGCCCGTCCTCGTCCCCGCACCATGGCCAGCAATATCCAGCTGGTGCGGACGTCCCTCTGCGCCAACCCCGAGCTCATGGACCGCGTCGCGCTGTACAACACAGGGCTGGGCACCCAGTGAGCACATGAGCCACGATGCGCAGCGCTGCAGGAAAATTTGGTCGAACGAGATCATCCATGCCCGCCAGCCCCTGTGGCGCATGCAGGCCGGCCATCTCTGATGGTGAGGTTCCACACGCGCTCCTGCCTTTGGGACCTCCCCCTGTGCACGTACCCACTGCTGTACAACCGCTTCCCTCCTGCAAAAAAGGCGTGCCACCTGCTCCATCATCAGTGATGTCAGCAACATGGGAGACGGTACACCATATGTGACAAGGTGATTGCCAAGCACGGGCAACAGCGGCCCCCTCATGCGCTATTGACCACCTCTCGTCATCGCCAGTTTGAGGACCTCAGCTGCTGCCCTGCGCCCTCACTCCGCGGCGTCATTCCTTACCGCGGTTTGACTGCGATCACGTTGACGCCCTCCTTGTGACGGGTACTCGCGCCTTGCATGGCTGTCGTTCAGGACACAAAAGACGCATCAAGATGGAGTCTGAGTTGGGCGGACTACGTGGTGAGCATTGCGCATGGACAAACACTGTCGCCGGTTTCTCTCTCATATCCACGCACGCACGCACGCACGCGTGCACGCACCTCAAAACTGCAGGCACGATTTGCGCGCAAGGCGCTGCTATGCATGACACGTCAGCTGAAAGTTATGAATCGTGCATAAATGATCGGCTTGTTTGGAAATATCTGTCGAGTCAGTTCGGGGCCACTCCGCCGGCGGCTGGTTTCGCAGCCAGGTATATTGCCGTTTTGCATATTGCCGCGTTGCTGCCTGCGCACGCTCCAGCGCCTCGTCCCGATCCCTCCCTCCCTCCCTCCTTCACTCGCACACTCACACACACACACACACACACACACACACACACACACATGCACACCACGCTCACACATGCACACATACGCACACACGTACGCACATCATCACGCACGTGCGCTACGCAAGTGCGGGGTTAGATGAGAGTGAGGCTGCTGGACTCACTCATTGCGGAGGACGCAGGTGACTGTCGGGCGGCGAGGGAAGATGCCGTTCTGGTGCGTGTGCATGCACATGCATGTCCAACACGGTACCGAGTGTGAGCACGCTCACATCTGAGCATATGCGCGGGCTCACAAGGGTGTGCATGTGCCAACACACCGATGGTTTAAGACCCCCCCACCCACCCCGATGGGCATCGTATTGTCGCACCTTCGTCTGTGCGCCGTCAGATGGAGCCCGGCCCCACTCGCCATGCCTGCACATCATTTCGAGCCCGCAAGGACCCTATCACACGCGCCATCCACCGGCTCGAACGACATGCAGTTCATGAAGATCGACGTCGAGGGCTTGAGGCGGAGGTGCTCAAGGGCGCGGCACAGCTGGTCGGCAACCACAACGTCTGGTTCATCGCTGCAGGTGGGTGATCTGCGCAGCCTCCTCACATACTCCGCATGCGGTTATATATCGAAGCCCACGCCTCCAGCTAACCCACCATTTTGACATGTTTTCCCGTTACAATTAGCATTGCAACCACATCAAGCTTAAAGAAGCTGGAAAGCAAATACCTCAAGTGAGCATTGGGGCTGTTGCTGGGCCGCAGGCAAATCAGTGCTCAATCCCTGGCAGGGCTGCTGGAGTTTGAGCGTTTGGGATGAGCCCCGCAGGCGACCCAGGCGCTGCGCCGGCTTCCTGGTATCGCCGTGTGCCGCATCCCAACTGCGACCAGCCTGTTGCCGTCAAAAGCCAGCTCTCATGACGGCATTGGCCCTGCAGCGCCAAACATCTACGCCGATGCCTTGTGACGAACACGCCCCCGCATGCGCGTGCACACACGCAAATGCCTATGTGGACCTCATTCCTCCGCACGCACACACTTTCCCTTGCCTCTCTTCTGCCTCCCCCCTCTCTGTCAGTCCTCTGATCTATTTCTATCTCCAACATCTCGCTTGCTAGGCGTACAGTCAGGCAAGCGCTGCACATCAGACTACACACACACACACACACAACACGCAATACATCCCACACCTTCGCCCACTGCACCATCCAAACACCCAAACACAACCACAGGTTCCTCGCTGACCTTCGGGAATTACCTCTCAAGACAGGGCTTCCATGGCCCCTTCATCAACATCGATGTCATCGAACCGGCGGACCCAGTACACTGCCATCCCCATTTATTCTGCTGCGTCAAGGTGCTGCTGATTCATGCAGCAGGCGGCCCGTCCAAGCGGCGCGCCGTCAGACGTGGCAAAGAGCTAGTCATGGTCGTGGCCCTGCCACACGGCGAGGCACAAGCGCGATGAGAAGCGGTAGGGCCCGCTCGGCGGTCTGGGGCCTGACGTTCTGGTGTTGACAACCTGCGGTTGTTGGGGGCTAGGGCAGCGGGCTTCGCTGCTGATCAGTGCCAGCTTACTGTAGCTGGGAAGCACCTACTCGCTACAGCCTCTGTTGCCCAGCAGGAGCCATTGCTCGTGCTGCTGCTCCTGCTGTGTGTGTGTGTGTGCACGCGCGTGTGCGTGTGTGCGCGTGCGTGCGTGCGTGTGTGCGCTGCATGTGTGTGTGTGTGTCTGTGCGTGTGTGTGTGTGTGTGTAAGTGTGTGTGTGTGTGCATGTTTGTGTGCATGTGTGTGTGCATGTGTGTGTGCATGCATGTCTGATATAGCTGCTGCTGGGGTGTGCTACAGCTCGAAGATACCGGCAATGTTTCGTTGATGCCTCGTGATGTCACATGCTGGGCGCGGCATGTACCTTGTTTGACGGGCCCTTGCAGCGCGCCGCGCTGCCTGCTTGTCCGAGCGCTGGCACTTGGTGAGACCTTATCCCAGACTGCTCATGGTGCACCCACAGCCTGAGTCGCAGCTGCTCCCGGTGACCGCAATGTCGTGTTGATGGATGGCACCTTCACAACGCAGCCTAGGTGCGCCCGTCCCAGCCTGCGGCGTTCCGATTGCTCCAGACGCTCGAGCTCGGCACCGCCAGTGCCGAGGCACTTGCACCTGTCATGCATTGCATCACAATCTACTTGTTGCACTGTGCTGCCATGTCCATCATTGCCCCTCACATTCTGCTGAGATATTCAGCACGTTCATGCCAAAATGATTATTTTCTTTGTGTTCATGTACATTTCTATAGGCCCCGAGCACTTGAATACACAAGCCTGGATTTGTAAACTGCCGCCTCGAATTTGCGCATGCAGTCTTCGGTCTGCTTTTCCAGCGTGATCTGCACCACGATGGTGGCACGGTCGTCGTCATCGCTATCATCGATGAGCGCAGTATAGCCACGAATGACACCATTGGCCTCAAGCAGATGCAACCGCCGCAGGCAAGCAGCGACAGGCCCACCGGCCTGGGCGAGGTTGGCATTGCTCAGCGTCCAGTCCTGGCGGCGCGTGCCGGCCGCGCGCTGTCAGATTAGCGCAGTGATGTGCCCCACAAGCGCCTTCGCATCGCGGCAGCCACCTCGCAGCAGCCCGGCGCCGCGCGCTGCAAGCACATGCCAAAGACCTCAGCTGGCAGGCGCCGCGACCATCTGATGTCGGCGTGTTGACAGCAAGGTGGCAACACACCTGGCGGCTTCGAGCTGGAGAAGCAGGTCACCGCCGTTCGACCTTGGAACCGGCGGAAATTGGCCACACGAGGCCGGCACCTGCAAGTTCCCTCGTGGCAATGGCTGCTGCCAATGTGATCGCGCTCCCCCCCCCCCCCGATGCGCAAATCCGTCTGAGAAGCGATCAACGTGCCAGGGATGAGTGCGGCCAGGCGCGATCGCAACGGCTCGGCGAGAAACGAGACCGTCACTTGCCGAGATGCACCCTCTGCCGGCGCTGGCCAGAGCCGGATCGCCTCGACCAATACGTAGCGTGCCAAAAGGGGTTGGTTTTGCTGGCCCCGATTGCCTGCGCCGCCGATTGCACGCGCCGCCAATTGCCTGCGAAGCGCAGGGCGCGGGCGCTGGGGAGTGCGTTTTGGCAGGCTACCCGGCTCGCCAGACGCTCCGGCTGCATGCATCGGCCTGCTACAGGCGAGCCCTTTGCCCTGCAACGACTGCCACAGCGCGAACGTGCGCGGCGTTGCCGCCGCACCGCATGCGCGGACTCGACGCGTCAGGATTTCGATCCGGACAGCATCGCCCGCACCCTCTGTCTCGACCACCGCGTCGGCGACGATGTGACCCGCCAGCAGCCGACAGCCAGGCAGGCCGGGTGCGCTCAACGGTGATGCACGTGCTGCCCGCAGGCAGGCGGCGCGGCGTCAAGCTGAGTTTCGGTGGTGCACGCAGCGCCAAATCTTGGCTGACCCAGCACGATGCCTGTTCACCCACGAGCCATCCTCCCAATTGCGCTAAACTGGCTTATGCCATCCTGGCTGCAAAGCCAGGTTTGCTTGTATTAAGATTATATAAGGCAATTTGCCCTTAAAGAAGGCCTGCTCATAGAAAAAGGTGGAGCATCCAAAGGGCACTCCGAACAGCGCCCGGTGCAGGAAAGTTGCAGACACAGGCGCAGCAGGCGGGCAGGCAAGCACGCCCAATTGCCTGACAGCGACTGCAGCCCACGGCGCTGCATCATGCGTAGCACTCGCAGCAACTGCGCAACGGCGATGCCCGTGGCGCAGAAGATCGCGACACGCTTCTCGGATCTCGGCCGCCAGAAGGAACTGGGCGAACTCAAGCTCAAAACACTGCGGCGCATGCAGCAACAGCGCTTTGACGAACTCAGCTTCGATAGAAACATCTCGAGGCTACCTCTTACTTGCCCAGCTTACCCGGCGCCAGCTTGCCCTCGCCCATATGGATTGTGCTTCTTGATCTTGTGCTTCTTCATCAGGTGCGTAACCCCCTGATTGAGCTGCTTCGCCACCCCGCGCGAGCGTTTCACCACCGCATCGATATCGGCGCTGATTTCGGCGGCTTTCAGCCCATAGCGCCTGCGTGCTGCATGTAGTGATAGATCTCGGCCGACCGCAGGAGCGCCTTGGTCGGAATGCACCCCCGCATGGAAATGCGGCACAAAGTTGGCCGATGCGGCAGCATGCTGCGTGCTGTGGCGATATCGCTGAACATGTGCTGCCGGGGCGAGGCCCATGCGCCCTCCCACGACGCAAAGCAGCGGCGCGCCCCGACGGGGCAGGCCACCGCCGCTGCCTCTCTGCAGCCCTCAGCAGCGCCTTCAGGAGCATTCAATGACCATGTTGAGGCCGTGAAGCTAGCGGAGAGGGATGTCACGGCCAAGTGCCAGGTGCTCGGGGACCGCGCCAGGAGACCGCGCAGCACGCCGCTGGCCCGTAACACCGAGTTCATCCGATAGCAATAATATCTGGAGCAACACAATGACGGCGCAGGCTGGGACCCGCTGCCTGCGCGGTGCTGGATGGCCGACTGCTTCAGGCTCCTCTTGCCGTGTATGTATGACAGGCAAACGGTTGTCGACCAGCAAAACGAAACAGTAGATAAAATGGCAATTGCTATGGAGGTTGCGGACGCGCAAGAGTGCCCGAAGGGCATCCCTCCACACTTGGTGAGTCTCAGCAGGACGTTAGTCTCGGCGTGGGATCACCGAACAGCCCTGAGACCGTACGAATTCAGATAACAAGCCGTGATCTCATAGATAATGGCATGGAAACACTGCTTGCCAACGGTGCGTCAACGGCTCTCTTTGTCTCAGTGGGCGTGCTCCCATGCATACCACAACGCCATCAGCAACGCGAGGTTTCTCCGGCTTGATGGTGTCTTCTCGACGGTGTTTGCACTGACCTCACGTATGACTATAACTATAAACAATCAGAGAGTGCGTTTTCGCCGCGAAATCGCTCTGCCGTTTGTTGCACCAGCGCCGAGCGGAGCGGCGTAGCCTCATACCCGCGGCAACCTCTGCGAAACAGCCACCTGGCAGCGGGTTGATACCGATGGAGCCAACTGTGCACCCGAGCAGCCTGTCAGACGCCATGATGAGATCGCAATAGAGGGGGGGCGTTCATGAATTTCACCTACAGAGGCGTGATGCCGCAAAAAACTGAGACATGAAGTACGGTCGACATGATGCACACTTGATAATTGGCTATTATCCTTGTAAACTGCAAATTTGCTTTCATTATGATGGCATCGCGTTCCGTATCCGCCGCCGTTCCCTGTGCCGACGCCGGCGTCGCCACCGCCATCGCAAGGATCGACGTTCCGACCAGTGCCTTGAACTTCATGTACAACCTCCCTTTTTCGATTTTTTTGGGGGGGGGGGGCGTGAATGAGTTACATT
>NNCB01001422.1:0-10863 GCA_002317545.1 Scenedesmus quadricauda | reverse complement strand
CTTGATCTCGACGACGTGCCCTGGTGGTGAGGTGCCTGGCTTGCGGCCAGCCTTTGCCTGCATCCAATGTCGCGGGGGCCGAAATTGGGCGTTGCGACTCATGCATGGTGGCGCGACTCGCACGGGGCGGCTGTCTGGCGGTGGATGACAACAGCCCGCTGGAGCCAGCCACTCAACAGTAGTTGCGCTGTGAATGTTGTCTTCGGCCGAGGCCTTGCCAAGGGCGAGGTCTACTACGCCGTCGGCGACCACGACGTGGAGTTCTCGATCCAGTCGATCTCCAAGCCCTTCGCCTACGCGCTTGCGATCGAGGACAACGGCCTGGACCGCGTGCTCGAACGCGTCGGCGTGGAGCCGTCCGGCAACGCCTTCAATGACTTTCGCTGGAAGCCGGCGCCATCGGCCGATGAACCGATGATCAACGCCGGCGCGACGCACCGGTCGACGCGCACGTTTGGCACCATCGCCCACTGGCGCCGGTGAGAGAGCCTGGGGACTCCCAGGCCCCGTCTCGCATGCGCTCGCGCCCCCCCTGTGCCTCCCGCCGCAGCTTCGCCACCCTCTATCCGGCGAGCGCGATCACCGGCGTCACCAGCATCGGCCTCGCGGGCGCCACCGCCTCGCAAGGCTGGCCGCTGCCGCAGGAGCCCGGGTCTCGCCGCTCCGCACGCCGGCCTCAGCTGCCTGAGCCACAGCCCGGCACGCCGCTGGGCCCGTCCAACGCCCTCGCTCGCGGAGGTGCTGCGATTGGGGAAGATCAGCCCCGCCGCCGACGTGTACGCATTTGGTCAGCGACCTGCTCGACGCCGAGCAGGCACTACCCGCCACCCCTTTCGCCTCCCCTCCCCACGCTCAGGACGCGCTCCTCGCGGCTGCGGTCAAAAAGGCGCTCTCGCGCACGGATTGCCCGCCATTTCGCCATGTCCCGCCCGCCGCGCACGGCGGCTGGCCGTCCGCCCGCCCAAGCGCCCGACCGCGACCCCGGCTTTTTGCGCCGCGCCGCGCCATGCGCAGGCATCCTGATGTGGGAGCTCTTCACAGGCAGCCTGGCTTTTGGCAGCATGCACTATGGAGAGGTGCGCGGACGCGATCGGGGCCTGAACATACTTCGCCCCGCGATGTCACCTCTCTGCTGCGAGCGCGGCTGCCGGCTTCGAGCATCGCCCTGTGCCGACGGCCGCCTGCGTCAGGCCATGCTCTCCATCCCAGCCGAAACGCCGGGGCCCCCCCCAATGACTCCCCTGTTCAACCCGGCGCTCCCCCGTCAAACTGGCTCGCCGGCCCAATATCAGCCCGCCCGCGCCGCCCCTCCAAAAAAATTCCCTGCGACCCGAGGTGTTTGAGCGGGTCGTGCTGCACGACGCCCGCCCTCCCCTGCCCCCGGGCATGCCCGAGCGCTTTGAGCTGCTGATGACAAGCTGCTGGCACTCGGACCCGCTGCGGCGCCCCGCGTTCGATTCCGTCCTCAGGTGGGGCTGGCGCCGGGGCAGCTGCGCCTGGGCGTGCGGCTTTGCGGCCGCGCGTGCTCCTGACGCAGCGCGCGGCGCCGCATGAGGGCGCTGCTTCCTTGGGGCTGCCGTAACAGGGGTTGTCGGCTGGCCGCTTGTGACGCACGAATGTGAGGATCCGGCGTGCTTTTTGGTTCATTTGTCCATGGGAGATCAGATCCTCAACCTGGAAACGCGTACCATCGCAGGTGCTTGCAGCTGATGCTTCTAGAGGAGCAGGTTCAGGACGCCCATGCCGCCGCCGCACCCTCCGCGCCGCCGTCCGCGGGCGCCGCGGAGCATCTGGCGGCCCGGGCGCCGGCCCGGCCGACGCGGCCGCGCGGCGCGGGGCCGGCGGGGAGCCCGCGAGCGGCTCGGCGCTCTCGAACAGCGTCTTCATCAGGGACCTCTGAGCGCGCCTGGGGGCGCCGCCGCGCGGCGGCGCGCCCCGCGGCTTGTGAGGCCTCTTGTCGAGAGGCTCGACGGCTGCCTCGGCGTGCCGGCGGGCCGCCCCAGATCTGGTCGATGGTCGCTGCAAACGAGTATGGACGGCCCTGCCCGGCCCGGTGTCGCCATCGGAGCTGAGGAGATGTCAGCGCGTCGCCATGCGCGCGTGCATGCATCCTGCTACTTGGGGCGCCTGGGGCTCTGAGACCGCCGACTAGCTGTTCTGCGCTTCAACAGCACTGCGGGCGCGCGAATAACGGCGGCTGCCGCCGCTGCACGTGTGCATGCACTCTGGGCGTGTGTCTGAGGGGCCCTGGCATGACCGCGTCCCCGTTCCCCCCACTTATGGGGCTCCACTCTGCGCACATCGATGCGGGGCCGGCGGGTCGCGCGCGTGTGCCAAGGCGCGTGTCGCGGCCCCGGCCTCGCCTTCTGGGCCCGTACTGCACGCATCCGGTTGGCATAGCGGCCGCGGGCGCGCGCGGCCTTCGCATGCGCGTCGTGTCGCGGGGCGCGTGCCGGCAGCAACGCGACTTGGCTCTGTGCTCGACCGCGGCCCTACTTGGGGCCGCGCTGTGGGCCTTCTTCCGGCCGAGTGCCCTCACGCTCGGGCTGTTTCCGGGGCCTGTCTTCTGTGCCCATCAAATTTCTTTTTCCGGGCCCTTCGGCGATGCTGTCGGCGAGCAGATGGCCGTCCTTCATCGCGGCCTCGACCGCATCGCGGCCGAGCGCCCAATTGACCTCCATCGTCGAGCGCGAAAATTCGAAATCCCGCGCGCCGGTCTGCCATTTGGGCGGTTCATGGATCAACTGGACGACGTTGAGCGCCTTGCAGTCGACCATCTTGCGCACCGCCTTCACCTCCGACAGGTCGGCGAATTCGGGCGGCAGTTTCTGCAGCATCCGGTCTCGCTCAATGCCGATGCGCCTCGCCGCCCGGCGCGTGCGACCGTCCCGGCGCGATGTGCGGCTGTCGAACGGATTGACCTGGCGATAGATGTAATTTTCGAGACGCTCCGAGGCGTAGAAGGCCGCCATCGCCGACTCGCACCCTGCCACGAACGGCCCGTCGGCACCCACCCAGGCTGCCCCCTGGCCACCGTATTGCAAGGACTCCTGGCGCGCGCGCGCGTGCTCTTAAATCGAGCCGCAGCGTCGCGCAGGCCCGACGCGCCCCCGCATGAGCAGCAAGCCGAAGGGGCCATGCTCGCGCGCACCTGCAATGTCGGGCGTGGCCGATTAGAGGTGGCACGCCGCATGGGTGCACGCCGACGCATGCTGGCCGATTCTTGGTTGGCCAGGGCGGCGTGCGCGCTGCACTGGCAGCTCCCAGCCGCGGCTGCTGCTGCGGCTGCGTCGTTCCCCGGGACGCCGTCGCTGTGTGCCTCGCCTAGTCCCGTCTGTGGCTGTCGCTGCATCGTCCCCCTATCAGTGTCCCATCGAGCAGCCCTGTCCGCTCGCAGTGTCGATAGGCCCCACCCCCCGTCGTCGCTGCGTCGCCGCACCCCGGCGGCGGGCCCGCCCACGCGCGTCGCGGGCGTCTGCGCCGCGCGCTGGGCGGGGCGCGGCGCCTGTTCGGAACCCTCACATCCTTTGTTGCCCGCTGTTGCCGCCGGTGCATGCGGGGCCACCTTGACCGGCCGCTAGGCAGCAACGTCGCGGGGCCTGCTGCTTGCCCGGCTCGCCTCCAGCTTCCCGTCCGGGCTACCGTCCACCCCCCTGCCACTTCAACCTCGCCACTGCCGCAGTCCACACGCAAAGACGCTTGCCTCGCCCCCGCGTGGGGACGCATGGCATGTGCGCACCCTTCAGCCCCTCCCGGCCCGTCAACCTTGCGCAGGCATCTCTCGAGCTGAAATCCCGATGTTGTCGCCCCGCACCCCTGCGCTAGTGGTTATTGCGTCAATTTTAGAGATCACGCACAGATCTCTGGCTGGCGCGATCTCGGGGCCCAGAGATCGCGAGACTGGAGGAAAGCTTTGCACACAGCCACCCCGCTCGACGGGCGGGCGTGGCCGATTTCCGCCATCAAAGCACTGTGCTGTGAGCGCGAGCGGCCCCCGGCGACCCCTCCCTCATTGATCCCACCAGAACCGACCACTTGAGCGGCGCACGCAAGGCAGTCTCACGCACCGCACGCGCCCGCGCCGCGCGTGCCTGCGCGCGGCGCCCATCGCGCGCTCTTATCGCAACCCCATTGACTCGGCTGTACGACTCGTCTATAGCGACACGCACATACCTAAATCAACAGAGCAACGGATTGAGAAGGCATCATCTATACCAATTCCATACATCAGCTGCAATAAATCGCTAACTGAGGTTGCGTGACCGACGGTGACAATCGTCGCCCGTCCAGCTTCATGACGATAAGTCCCCACCTACATACGCCCACGCCGCACGCCCCGACGCGCCCACGAGCGTGGTCGCTGCGCGGCCAACCAGGCGCAAACGCGGGCGCAAACCGCGGGGCCGCCCGTCAAAAGCCCCGCCCGGCGCTGCTGGCGGCGGCGGCGGCCGCCCTGGCGCGCCGCTCCACGTGCGCCAGGGCAGCCGCGAGGGCGCCCTCTATGGTGAGGTCGGTGGTATCCAGCGCCAACGCGTCTTCTGCCGGCCGCAGCGGCGCCGCAGCGCGTGCCGCGTCGCGGGCGTCGCGCTCGCGCATCGCTGACAAGACCGGCTCATACGTAGGCGGCGCGCTGGCGCCTGCGCCGGCGCCGCCCGCGGTCGGGGTCGCCGCCGGCCGCGGCCGTCCCTCCGCACCTCCTGCTGCCGCTGCTGCAGCAGCAGCCGCTGCCGCTGCTGCTGCTGCTGCAGCTGCGCTGAATGCTCTCCACGCTCTACAATGCTCGTGCCAGGCGCCGCCGCGCGCGCACCTCGAGGCTGGCCGTCACACGAGCTTGGCGTCGAGGGTCGGGCAATACCTCATGCCGACGTCCCGGCCGTCCAGGACGGCGCCTGCGAACGGGTGGAATGATGTGACGAGGCACTGATGGCCTCAGCGCCGGTGCATATGCGGAATGCGTCAAGAGAGGGGGAGGGGAGGCGGCGGGGCAGAGAGAGAGAGTGAGCCGCCGTGCGCGCCGGTCACAACCCACCAGCTCGCTGCGTGTTGGCGGCCAGGGCAGGCGCTGCGGTCCTGCGCCAGCGCGCGAAAGCGCTTATAGACATTGCCCATCCCGATGACCGGGAAATGCTGCACCAATCGGCTTATGAGCGGTTTAAAGTATAGAAGGCACCAATCGCGTTCCGGCTAAACCAGGTTAAAGGCCTGGGCGAAGTAAACCCGGCCGCATATCTTCATGCTGTGCACTTGCGCCTCACTTCGGTGGGGTGCCACTGTTTCCTGAGCCTGCGTAGCATTCCCGCCTTTTACGGTGCCGGCGGCCGCCGGATATCGCCTCAGCGCTTCGAGCAGCGCCGCGCTCACGCGCGGCACCGCACCCACATGACGGATGCCGAGCCCGAAAAGCAGGCGCGCAGCGTCGGGCGCGCGCTGGCCTCGATCGCGGCGAAGAGATTGTCGACCGACTTCTCTTTCCAGCCCTGCGCCCGAGCAGCTCCGCGATGCCACTCGGCGATAGAGCAGGCCTGCGTGCCAGCGCCGCGTGGCGGTGTGGAGTGCATGGGTGGGCTCGCGGCCGGCGCGGGGGGCAGGGGGGCGCGGGAGGCTGGCAGGGGTTCAGCGTAGCGGGGCGCCTCTGCGGGTGGCGCGTGCCGCAGGCGGCGGGTCGACGCGGCTGGCTGGCCGGCGGGGCGCGTCCTTGTTGCTTGAATTGCAGCTGCATCGCTTGCAGCATAGTGACGGCGGAGGTGTTTCGGCGGCCCCCCGCAGGCGGACAAGTAGCTGGCTCCCCTCGGGCTGGCTCCCCTCGGGCTGCTGCTACTGCGGCGGCTGCTGCCGCTGCTGCTGCTGCCGACGCCGACGCCACACTGCCGCTGCAGCTGCTGCCCCGCTGCGGCCACGTGGCGGGATCGCAGCTGCGGCGTTCCGGGCCGCGTCTGGGCTCCAGCTCGCACCGCATCTGGTCGCCAGCCCAAGACGCTCGGCGAGCAGCCGCGCAAGCGTGCCCTTGCCTCTGGCCGCCGGCTCATCAATCGCGACGACGAGCGGGGGCCGGGTGGGCACGCCTGCAGGGGTGCTGGCGGCGGTGCCGGGGCATTGGGCGCGAATTTGCGATGGTCACGTGCTCCCCGGCAGATTTCGGCCTTTCGTGGCCCGCCGAGCGCCCCGAATATCGCAACAAAACGCCCCGCCGTTTGCGGAGCCGCAGGGCATGTGGCTTATCTCGAGTGGGGGAAGAAGCCCAGTCCTCAGCCCGCGGGAGACAAGACCTGCACCCACAACTGCCTGCAAGTGGTTCAAACACCGAGCATGAGCGTGCAAAGCTGATTGAGCTGAGGTCCACGCGCGACAGCAGTCTCTTGCAAAGAGTTCCGCTTCCGGCCAGAAGCAGACATCCTCCCCACTGCTGATACGCATTCCTACTCGGCACGCCAACTTGCAGTCCAGGAGCACCCGCCCGCTTGGCAGTCGCTTGGTCAGGTGCTTCAGCAGGCCCATCGCCGATCAGGTCTTCGGGCTTTCTGGTAGTTGGCCAGTAACTCATCCAGCAGCCCCCGCCGGGCGCGTCGCCCGCGGAGTGCGGGGATCGCTGTGGCGTCAATTGGTCAAGGCGCGGGCGCGCCTGTCCGCCGCTGCCCTGGCGGCGCGCGAATTCGGCAGGAAAGTCGGGGAAGGTCGCAAAGTCGTTGCCCGCGAGCGCCGAGCGACAGGGTAAACTGACCGCCGGTGAGCTGCATACCGTTCGCGCTCGGCACGGCAAATCGCCCGGCATGGATCAATCACGCATGCGCGGCGCACCCGAAAACACCTCGCTCCCGTCATTGCCAGGAACTCTCCCATGCCGCGCCAGACGCGCCGCGCTTCGGCGACGCCCCAGCGCCGCGCCCCCGGCGCCGCCCCTCCCTGCTCCGCGCCCTCGCGGCCGCCTACGGCTCCGCCTATTTTCCGCTGGCACTCCTCGAACCCTACACGTTATCCTCATGCTGCTCATGCCGCTGCTGCTGAAGCAGCTACTGCATCAGATTGACTCCGCGGCGCCTCCCAGCGACCCGCCACCGAGCGCCCCCACAGGCGCCACCGCGTTTGCGGCTCCTTGGTGTTTTTCGGGCCGAAGCAGGTGTGTTTGGGCGGGGCTGCTAGGGCTGGCGGCGGGACCAAGGCCGTGCTGTGGGCCGAATGGATTCAGGAGGACTTTTTCGCCGCTTTTTTCGCGGGCTTCTTCGCCACCGGCCTGGCGTCGGTTTCGGTCGTCGCGGCGGCGGGTTTGCGCTTGCGCCCGGATGGGCGGTCGCGGAGCGCTGATGAAGACACCCGCAAGGTGCTTAGCCCAAGGAAGCACCCCATCAGTTGCCTGCGTTCGCCCTGGCCTGAAGGGCCCAGGGCGCCGCCGCCTCCACCGCTCCTCTCTGCACCCTTGGACACCCAACAATCGCCGCTCGCGTCCCCTTTGCAGGCTGCGTGCGGGCCTGATGGCCTGCCTGCACACCCAGGCCCTCCTCACCCGCGCCGCCGACGCCGCTCGGCGGCGCCGACGCGGCGACGCTGATGGGCGTGGACGCGGGGCGCGTGGTCAACCTGGTGCCCAGCTTCCAGGAGCTTTGGAGCCTACCCATACAGCTGGCGGTGGCGATGTGGCTGCTGTACACGCAGGTTGGCCCTGCTCGCGGCGCGGGTCGTTCGGGGCGGGCCAGGGCGGGACGCGGATCTGCTCGGGGCCGCGGCCGGCACAAGTGGAGGCTGCCGAGAAGGCTGGACGGTGAGGAGAGGCGGGACGCACTGCTTCTTGCTACGATACCTTCGGGCTCCTGGTCGCGAGGCGGACACGGGGTGAGCGTGCTTTGTAAGTGGCGCCTGCAGATGTGCCACCTTAGGCCCTTGAGCTGTGTTAACCGGCGGCCGCACACGCACATGTAGGTCCGCTTCGCGACGTGGCGGGCGTGGCGCTGTGCGTGGCGATGCTGCCCGTGAACCGAGCGCTGGCGAGGCGCATCCAGGCGGCATCCTGAGCGTGATGGGCCATAAGGACGCGCGGGTGGACGGCGGGGGGTGTCGGTCATCCGCCCGGCACGATACCGTGTTAGCGGCCTATGGTGGTTGAAGCAAGGGGTGGGAGCGGTCGGGTTGGGGGAGGGGGAGCGATGGGCGTCGCAGGTTACGGTGGCAGCGGATGGGCCAGCGTTGGCGGTGCTCTGCTGGTGGCCGGCGGTTGCCGACGCCGGGGACGGGGCGGCGTGGTCGCGCGCGCGGCTGTTGGGCGCAAGGGAGGGCCGGGTCCGAGCCCAGGCGAGGGCGCTGCCGCCTCGCACCCCCGTCAAAAGCCTGCCCACTGGTTCAGAGGCCCAAGTCATGTCCGCCTGCCCTCCCCTGCAGCAGTGATCGTGCGTGCCTTGACCTCGAAGTTGCCATTGCTGAATCTTACTCAACAAAAACAGGCTGCGGCTGATGGGGGAGATGCTCCACGGCATCCGCCTCGTCAAAGTGATGTCACTGGAGCCCGCCTTTGTGGCGCGCATCGGCGGCGCGCGGGTCCTGGAGCTGCAGCAGCGGGCGAGTGGGCGGCGCGACGTGGGGAGGGCGTGCGATGTGGCGGGGGGAAGGGGCTTGAACGGCTTCTCAGAAGCCTGCCTTGCCCTCTGCCCTTGACCCCTCTGCCCTAAAGCCGAGCTTATCCTCCGTGCCGACAATATGAACCTGCGGAAGCGGTGCAGCTCGATCGGCTCTCACACTCAACAAAACGCCAAGGTAGTTTGGTCAC
The DNA here is from genome assembly GCA_002317545.1 of Scenedesmus quadricauda. Taxonomy (NCBI): domain Eukaryota; kingdom Viridiplantae; phylum Chlorophyta; class Chlorophyceae; order Sphaeropleales; family Scenedesmaceae; genus Scenedesmus; species Scenedesmus quadricauda. The sequence goes on along the minus strand of NNCB01001422.1, from coordinate 2,111 downwards.
ACCTGCGGTCTGCTGCCAGACTCACACTACCCAATCGGTAGCACGCACGAACCCCAAACGGACACCCCAGTAGAAGAGCCGCCGGAGTGGTTAGGCGTAGCCGGCGACAAAGCCGCCCAATGTTATTTCTGATTGACTCAATGTTAAAAAATATCTGACATAGAGTTCGAATCATATGACATGGAGATCGACAAATGTGCGTCGCTTCGCGACGCCACTCCAGCTGCTCTTCTCGGCTGGTCACTTTGCCTGATGTTCCTCCTGGCGCATCCCCTCGTGGGAGCAGCCTGCCACTCGTCGTCCCCTCCCCTCCCCCGTCGGTGACCGCGCCCGACACGGGAAAGGGTCAGCGGGGCCGCCGCGCTGCGCGGCGTGGGGACGGGTGGTGCTGTTGCCGTGCTCGTTGATTTTCACCAGGTTGGTTTTGAGCATCTCGAAGGCACTGTCCAGGTCTTCCTTTTCGTCTTCCGAAATGCCCTCCTGGTGCTTGTTGCTTATCTCGACCAGCTCATCGACCAAGTACCCTGACGACTGCCTCGCCACCCCGCCTCGCGCGTCCTCCCGCCCACTTTCGTCGACCCGCTGGCCCAGCGTCGTTTTCACGAGCCTGGCACTCTTTAATAACGCTCAACGCCCCCCTCAAGTGCGTCCGCGCCGCGTCGTGCAGCACCGCGCCGCGCCGTCGCCGAGCCCGGCTCGGCATCCTTCCGCGCATGTTCCTCCAAGGCCCTGCGCTCACGCTCAGAAGGCCGCTTGAGTTCTCGTCCTTCCCCACGGTGCTGCTGATCGCCACCATCTTGCCGACCGTCCCGTCCATGCGCCACGCCGCCTGCACATCTCCCTGACGTCAAACCCACCCGCCCGCGCGATTCCGTGGGTCGTCAGCGTGGTCGAGGCCTTGTGTCCGTGCGCCGTCTGCAGGCGTTCCTCACGGTCCCGAAGCGCTCGGCCTCATGGACTCCCTGCCGCCCCCGGCGCGGCGCACGGCCGCGGCCCGAAGCGGCGCGAGGCCGCCGCGGGCTGCCCGCCGGGCCGGCTGCGGCGGCCGCGGCGGCGACGGCTGCGCTCGAGGATCCGGGGCGCGAGGAGGAGCGGCACGTGTTGCAGCGGGAGGGCGCCGTCGCCGTTTTCGAGAAGGCCTCCTTCGCCTGGAGCCACGTGAGGCCCTGCAGCCGCGCACGCCACCCTGGGGCCGGCGGCCGGCGCGCCATGCGCGCGAGCTGCCTGCTCCGCTGAGCCGGCGCTCGGCGTGCCGCGGCGCTCTCGGGTCTCGGACGCGCTCATTCGTGTCTGGGGCGGGCACCTGACGCTGTACCTCCGATTCGTTGTCGCTTCTGAGTCCCCGCCCTCCTCCACGACACCTCGCAGGATGCCACCGTACGCTGTCTTTCCAGTTTGTCTTCGTAGTCGTCGTTGAGCTTCCACTCGCCTTCCTCCTTGAGTTTAAAACCAGCGCCCCGTGCTCGGCTACCATGTGTACGGGCAGGCCGCCAAGTAGTGGTCGGCCAGGTGTGACCTAGTGCCCCGCTGGCACCTCGCCCTCAGCGTTCTTTCATTCGCTGTGCATGCGCATCCAAGGGCGAACGCTGCCACGCAGCGAGATGTCTCCCGCGATTCTGGTGGCACGGAATTGGATGTTCATTGTTGATGTTCTGCTCGCTACCGCCACACAGATCGGGTGCCCGCCCTTCTGGCGCTGGGTCAACGCACTTTTTTTGGGCCGACTTCGCCGTCGTTGGCGCCGAGCACCTCCGCATGCATCCATTCATTTTCACCGCGCCACATCCCACCCTATGATTCCATCTCATCGGATTTTTTTTTCATCGCGTCAACCCTACACTGTTCACCTCACTCATATTTGTCGCGCTCTGACGATCCCCGTGCGCCCGCCGCAGGTCGGCTCAGGCCAGCTCTCTCCTGGCCGGTGCGGTTGATGTTGCGCCGGTTGTGGGTCTCGCTCGCGCTCGTCGAACAGGGCGATCTCCTCGAAGAGGCGCGGTGGGCGAGCGCGTTGTCGAGGCCCTTGCTGTTGGGGACCAGCACCATCCGCGACACGTCGGCCGGCACGTCGATGCCCCGCAGCACCGCGACCCCGTCGGCGAGCTGCGGGA
>NNCB01001421.1:0-10864 GCA_002317545.1 Scenedesmus quadricauda | reverse complement strand
TCGGGGGATTTGGGAGTGTTGTGCAGGCGCTGCTGGGCGAGGCCGAGCGTGCTGAGCGAGGGACGCGGGCCCAGCAATGCCTTGAGGCCGACTGCCGCGGCGCGCGCAACGAGGAGGCCGTCGAATCCGCTGCACGCGGCGACAGGGCTGCGGCGCGCTCAGCGTCCGTTTCGGACGGTTCCGCGTGTCGACAACTCGCGTGACTCCGCGACGTACGTGACGGCATCGAGCCGGGGGGCGGGTGCGCGGGCGCGCGGGCTGGCAACAAAGTGTGCGTGGGCGTGCGTGCAGCTGCGGGCGGGGCGGGCTCTCACTGGTGCCTTGGCGCGCCTGGCCAGCACGAGGTGGCCGGCCGCGCGGCTGCCCGGCAACGCCAGCTGGCGTCGCGCTCAGCCCAGGTCCCCGGTGTTGAACCAGCCGCCCTCCACAAAGGCGCCCGCCGTAGCGGCCGGGTCGTCAAAGTACCTTGGGATATTTTTGGTGGCAGGTTGAGGGCACGATAGTTTCAATGATCGATCAAGACCCCCTATTGGGGAAGGATGTGGTGATCTTAAGCCAGGGGCGTGTGGCGATTTGCGGTGCATAGGTGGTGATTCGCGGGTCGAGCGGCGGCACGGCCTGCTGGCATCGAGCTTGCGGGTGTCGGTGGCGACCGCGTCGATCAGCACGTCGTCGCTGCCGGCCAGCCGGCCATTGGTCCATTGCGCGATGCGCGAGAGCGGCAGCGGCCTCCATGCCCGCCCTCCCGCGCCGTCCTGCATCGCGGCCGCCACCCAGGTCGCAGCCGCCCACCACTGGTGCCCGCGAACGCGTCGCCGCACGCGCACGTGCTATCTTGGTAGCCCTCATGGGCCCGCGCCGCTCGACCAGCACGTTGCCGCTGCGCAGGAACGGCCCGCTCCAGATCACCTCGCGCTTGATCTCCGGGTCCAGGGAAAACGCGGATGCCGACGGGATCGGCAGGCCCAGGCTGCGATCGGATCTCGTCGCTGGCGAAGGGGCGTGCCCTTTGGGGGGGGCGGGTTAAGAGAGAAGTGGAGCGTGGGCGCAGACGGCGTGGGTGAAGGCATCGGAAGAGGGGTGAGCGGGTGCAGGCGCCTCTAGCATGGGGAGCGCTCCAGCAGTCAACTGGCAGAGGTAAAGGGCGCATCGCCGCACAGCCAAAGCGGGCAGGCCCGCTCTGAATGGCTGGCTTGCGCCGGGTCCCGTGGCCGGCCTCCTTGTCGGCTTGCGGCCGCAGCCGCCTGCGTACCGCACTGCATGCACAGCAGCTGCGCAAACTGGCCGCAGCGCCAAAACGCATCCCCATTGCCAGCGGCGTGCTCAGTCCAGCTGCCAGGGCCCCTCTCAGTTCCACTGGGCGCGGACCTCTGCCGCCCCAACAGACGTTCCCGCAGACAAAGAGTGAGTCGGAACCAGGCGAAAAACGCGCAGCACTAAAAGCGGATCCGCCCCGGACTTCTACAAGGTGGATGCAGGCGCCGTCTCCGCTGCAAAAACATCGTCGCCCCACATTCCACGCCCGCCGACCGACCGAGTCGTGCAGGTGGGGGGGCAGTCTGCCGCCGCCGCTCACGACCGTCCGCGGATGCCCGGGCAGCGCGGCCTGGACAGGATGCGCCGGTTGGGTGGATTAGGGGGCGCAGCATTGCTGGCGCAGGGGCTGGCTGGGTGCAGGGGTTTGGGCGCAGTCGTCGTCGTGGTACGCGGCGATCAGGTCGTGCTGCAAAAGGGTTATGGCTTTGCCGATGTCGCCAAGCGCGCGCCGGTGCTGCCCGAAACCACCATGTTTCGTCCCGGATCAGTGTCGAAACTGCTGACCTGGCCGCGCAGGTGATCGCAGGGGTGCCGGGCCCGGCCGGCGGGACGACGCGATGGCCGAGATGGAACGGCTCGCATCGCAGCTTCCCGCAGGGCTTCGCGTTCGAATGGACCGGCATTTCCATGACTGCCACCGCCGCCGCACGGGCAGCCGCCACCCGCCGCCGGCCTAGCCGCGCGTTGCGCGGCACCCCTCCCCACCACGACAAACATGCTACGCGCCGTAACGGCAGGCGGACCCGCTCAAGTTGACGCTTGCGTAAGCAGCTGGCGAAGCGGACGTAGCAGTGCCGCCAGAAGAGGAGCCAAAAGGATGAGCGAACTGGACGCGTTCCGCACCGAAGTGCGCGAATGGCTGGAAGCCAATTGTCCCCCCGAAATGCGCGAGCCGATCCGCGATGAGGATGACATCTGCTGGGGCGGGCGCAACTTCAAGTTCAAGAACGATGCCCAGAAAGGCGTGGCTCGACGCCTGCGCCCAAACCGACTGTGGCATCCGCCGTTCGCCGCTAGCCCAAGGCGGCAGGCGGCATGCAGCGTTGACTCACCCTCGCCGGTCGAGGCCGCAGAGCTCCGCTCACAGCAGGAGCCGGCCGCGCGGCATGCGAGGGACACGGGAGCTTTTGTGCACAAGCGACCGCCCGCGCCCGGCCCGCGCACCATACGCCAGGCTCGCGGAGATGAGCGCCGTCACCACGGCGCCCTGACCCCGGTCTCGGCCCTGAGCTTGGCCATGACGCGGCGTGCAGGGTCCCAGCCCGGGGTGGAGCAGATGGCCGGGGGGTGGGCGGTGAGGTCGTCCCTGAACTTGATCTTGGTGGTGTAGACCTGGGGGTGTGCACCTTGTGTTGTTGTGTGGTGTGTGTGTGTGTGTGTGTGTTGTGAGTGTGTTGCGTATGCATGTTGTGTGTGTGTGTGTATTGTGAGAGTGTGTGTTGTGTGTGTGTGTATGTGGTGTTGTGTTGTGTGTTGTGGGATCAGGCGATCATCACCACCATCGACTGCGCGCGCGCCAGATGCGTTCCCTGCATCACATTGGCGGTCGACGCGCTCATCACCCCCGTGAGCGTCAGGGCCGTGCCGAGCAACACCTCGCCCGCATCGAGCGCTGCGGCCCGATATTCCTGGAGGATCATCATCCCGCCGGGACGCCGCGCGATCGCGCCCGGCCCCGCAAGGAACGCCCCTCGAGCGGCGCGTCTTCAGGAAGACGCCGGCCCGGGCGCCGGCGCCGCACCTCCTTTGCCGCGCGCGACGCCAGGTACAGCGCGGTGGTGCGCTGGTAGATGTGCCAGGGCGGCAGCAGGCTGAGAGCCGTGTCGCCGGGGTGACCTCCAGGAAGAAGGGGAAGTTGTCCACCTGGCTGGCCAGGTGCGTGAGTCAGCATCACGCCCTTGGGGTGGCCGGGGGGACCCGAGGCGAAGGGCGATGACGAGAGGGGAGCCGCCTGAAGGGAAACCAGGGGAAGTCAACGGCAGACCCGGAGTAGTAGATCCGCGCGGCCGCAGGCGGCGGCCTGTGTATGGCTGACCTAGGGCATGGGAGAGCGGCGGGAACGACAGCGGAACACCTCGTCCTCCCAGCCGAAATCCTCGGCGTGATCGCATGCACACACACCATCAACATTCCACGAGCGCGCGCACGCACGTACGCACGCACCACACACACACGAGCGCGCGCAGCGCACCGTGGTGCCGCTGGTGTAGACGAGCGTAGCCAGCTCCTGGGGCCCGGGCGCGTGCGGCTGGACCCCGCGCCGCCATCGCCACGCGCCTCCCGCCCCGCGGCCAGCACGCCGTCGAACCGCAGCACGGGGCAGGGCGCGGCGGCGGCCGCGGCGTCGAGGCCGTCGCCGTCCTTGGGCCACAGCACCGCGATGAACTTGAGGCGCGGGGCGCCGTCCTGCGCGGGCGCGTTGCGCGCGGGCGGCTGCGGGTCGAGCGCGGGCGGCGGCCGCAACATGATCAGACGCGCTATGGCCATATGTCGTCGTTCATCGTGCGCCCCGGGCAGCAGGTCAAAAAGGGCGACATATTGGGCTATGTCGGCTCGACCGGGCGGTCGACCGGCAACCACCTCCATTATGAAGTCCGTATCGAAGGGGCGCCGGTCAATCCGATGCCGTTCGTACGCTCGGACCAGATGGCGATCGCCGCGATCACCGGCAAAAATGTCGCGATGGGCGGGCCCGAATAAGAATAGACGAGCTTTCCTGGGTCGGAGAGGAGGGGCGCCGAACGGTCTGACCGTTCAGGCGCCCTTTTCATTTGGGCAAGTTTGTGCGATGCCGAGGGGAAGGTGGTGGTGGGGCCACCCGAGAAGGGGTGGTGCCGACAGGCGGTTGGACGCTGCGGGGACAAGGACCAGCCTGCCGCGGACTTCACGAGTGCCACATCGCGAGCGGGGCGGCGACCCAGCGGGCCTGGCGGGCTCGCAAGTGCCGCCCCTGGCCCTCAATACAAGAGCAAGGCTGTGGCCTCGGCGCCACAGCGACCAATCAGCAGCCGGCGGGCGGGCGCCCTCGTCCCAAGCCGCGCGCCCCCGCTCCCGCCGAGATCGGAGTGCCGCCGCCGGCGTCGCGCTGGTGATCAACGTCGGCGACATGTTCGAGCGCCTGACGCGCGGACGCTTCCGCTCGGCGCCGCACCGCGTCGTCAATCGCGCGGGGGTGTCGCGTTATTCCTTTCCGCTCTTTTTCGATCCCGACTTCGCGGCCGGTGTCGAGCCGCTGCCATCGACACCGCGGACGGCGCGCCGGCGCGGCGGCGTCGGCCCGGGACGATTTCCAGCGCCTGCGCCAAGCTGATTCGCAGCCGAGGTCGATCGTCCCGCCGCCCGCAAAGAAATCGCGATATTTGGCGTTCAGCCAGGTGCCCGAAAAGGCGAAGGCTGAAATTGTCGACCGGGCGCAATTGCGCGTGTCCGCGCGCGCCAGCTGGCGCCCGTCTCACCCTGTCCTCCGGCTCCAGCCCCAGGCTCCTGAGGCCGGCCCCAAAGTCCAGGATAGCTGGTGCAGCTGGCAAGTCAGGCCAGCGTGACACCCAGCGTCTGGCCGATCGGCGGCAGCGCGGGCAGCATCGAATCGATGGCGAGGGCGTTGAGCGCCATCACCATCGCCATCATGACGACCATTTCACGGGCGCCGGCAGGGTTGGGGGGGATTGGGCGGCGTTTGGCTGCGTGGCACCGAGGAAGCATGGCCGAGGCGGTGCGCCAGATGGGCCTCGTACTCGCCGAACATTTCCCGCGCGGCAGCGAAAATCCGAACGAACTCCCCGACCGTCTGATCGAGCTTTAAAAGGACAAGACATGAGCCGTCCCGGCCCCGACCCCCATCGAGACAGCGGTGGGAAGGCCGCTTCATCACGGTCAGGCAGCAGGGCTCCCGCCCCCGGTCGCCTCACATCGAGGTCAGCGGCTCCCACTGCTTGCTCCCCGCCTGCGCGCCGACGCTCTCCGCCGCCTCGCGCTGCAGCTGGTCGCCCGTGAGCACCAGGGCATCCTGCGGGCCGCGGCCGGCGGGCGTGCTGGGCTTGACCGGCCGCTACGGCAGCTGCCGTCCCGCGTGGCGAGGCGGCGCGGCGGTGCAGCGGCAAGCGAGCGCGCGAGCGTGCAGGGCGCATATGGAGCTTATGACCTTGCCTGGGTCCGCGTGAGCACATTGCACGCAGGCCTGCCGACGCGCCGGCCCAGCACGCAAATCGTCGATCTCCGGTGCTGCGTTGGCAGGCCTTTGGCCTGCCGGGATGTAAGGCTGTTTGCCAGCATCTTGCGGCCACGTCAAGACGCTCTATCACGGCCGCGGCCGGACAGGGACTGATGTGGTGCATGCTATCCGTACCGGGGCTGGCGAGTCAGTTGGCCCGAAATATGTCTGCAGGCACTGATTTAAGTGACGGAGTATCCGACCGCATCATACATGGCATGCTGAGGTGCAAGACTGCGCTGCGCCGTGCTTTGTCCGCTCGTGGCCTGCAGATGAGCTGCCGCTTGCAAAGAATTTCGCGGCGTGGGCGCAATATGCGGTGAAGCCCGCGGCGCGGAAATTTTTCGGAACCGAGGTTGTGAAGATCGAGACCTTCGGCACCTATAGCTGCCGCAACATCTATGGCGGCCGTTCGGGGCGGCTGTCGCAGCACGCCTATTCGAACGCTGTCGACGTATCGGTTGTGCTTGCCGAGCGCCGGCATCAATCTCGACGGGGGCTCACGCGTCTGCAAGCCGGCTCACACGGTGGCCAATAAAGAACATTTTGTTTACCAGGAAGGGCAAACGGTTAGTTATCGTGTCCAAAGGACACGATTGGGCCCCCTGCAACCTGCTGCTTCTTTTTCCCGGCTCAGCACCTGCACCTCCTCGGCGGTGAAACGGTGGATCGCTTCCTCGATCGCCTGCTGGACGCTGGGGCCGTGCGCCTGCCGCTGCCAGCCCATATAGGGGCGGCCGTCATATTCGATGGTGAGCGCGAAGCGGGTCATGGGCTCCCCCCATTTTCGTCAACCCGGAGTTGATCCGGGGTCCATCGCAGCGCCGAAGTCATGGACCCCGGATCAGCGGTCCCACGGCGGTCGACGACGGAGGAGAGCGTCGTCACTGCCTCCACCGTCTCCGCTGCCGCAACCGCCGCGTCTCGCGCTCCCGCTTGGCCCCGCTGCCCCCGCCATCGACGCCGCCGCCCGCTTTCGTAGCCGCCTTGGGTGCCGCCGGCGCCGTCGCCGGCCCTGCCGCTGCCGCTGCTGCCGCTGCCGCCGCCGCCGCCTGCAGGCGTCTCGACGCCCTCGTCCTTCGCCAGTCTGCGGATGTTGTTGCCATAGTGGTCGTCGGCACGCGGGTTGGCGCTGCGCTTGAGCAGCAGCTCCACCGCGGGGCCGTGGCCCCCCTTGGCCGCGATCATCAGGGCACTGTCACCTGGGGGACGGCCAGATGGGGCAAGGTCATGCATGCATGGAAGACGTCGGTGACGCTGGAGCGGAAGCACGGCAGTCAGGGACAGGTTGTGCGCGCGCTCTACCAATTCGGCGCCTGCCAGCGGGGCGGATGGAAGAGGCCGCAGACCCCAGATATCGGACCTTGGTTGAAACTTGAGCCGACGGCAGAACCGTCAGCCGCACCCAGGTTCCCAGCCGCACTTTTCGCGTCTTGCCGTTGACGGCGGCGCCGGTGATGATGACGGCCCGGATTTCCTGGACATTGCCGCTTCTGCAGCGCGGTGGAGTGCGACATGTCGTCCATCGCCGCGGCCGCCACGAGCGAGCTCGTGCGCCAGCAGAAGTTGAGGGCCTCCTGGTGGGCGTCGCGGCGCGGCATGGGTGGTGTCGGAGCAGCAGCTTCTTGCGCCGCCGCGAGGCGGCCCCGACGTAGGCGCACACGGGCAAGCGGTCGACAAAGTATTGTTCACATCGGCATTGCTGAGGCCGCCCAGGTTCGGCAAGCCGCTGATCGAGCATGAAGGGTGAGCCGTGAGCACGCGGCGAAGAGGGTCGAGCCTCCCACTGCTCGCCTGATCACCGACAGGCCCGCACATGATCGACAGGTGCGCGGGCGTGCGCGACACCGGGTCGCGCGCGTTCAGGTCGGCTCGATCGCGAAGAGCGCCGGATGCGCGCGCGTCGCATCGCGCCGCTGTGTGCAGGTGATGGGTGGCACCGGGGTGCACGACCGGACTGGGCGCCGCCCAGCTGTGGGAGAATTGACACAGGTGGACCTGGGCAGGTAGTGTTGTGACCATGAACTGACACAAACGGTTGCAGACCGTATCATCGAGATCTCACCGAATGGTATGCTGGATAAAGAAATGACTTTCTGATGAAGACATTGTCCTCATGAAGCATCAGGCGCAACGCGAGTGGAGCTGCATAAAGCGACACCGCGCCGTGCGCCCCCCTTTCAAAGCCTGTGATGGCGTGGACCCACAGCTAGCGTTGCGTTAGCAATATTGACACCTTCATCTCACCTGCTTGTATCCTCGACTTTTAAACGCTTGAGCAGCGTTCTGCCACCGGATCGACTGATCTCGAGGTATGCTTTGCTATGCTATGCTATGCCCTGCTTACCGTCAGCTTCCAGGCCGTCAAAGCCGCGCTGATGAACCCGGTGAAGAGTTTACGAAGTGAATAAATAAACCCCGATGCCCATGAAATTTATCCTCATTGGCCTGTTGCTGTGCATTGGCCCCAGGCGTTGGCTCAACGCCACACCCAACCAAGTCGTAGCAGCGTATTTACCACGAGCTGTATTTCAGCAGGCTCACTTTCGATTGCTAATGGGAAATAGATTTCGTTTTCTAACAAGTACACGGGTTGACTGCCCGTCAAACTGCGAGCTACCTGGACCTTATGTTAGGCGTGAATTATGCTTTCTTTCCTAATGAGGACCTGTATATCAAGGCAGGTGCGGGTATGATGCACCTGAACAGGCCTAAAGAAAGTTTTTATTATTCGGATGATAACCGCCTGGGTATGCGCCCTATGGGTACCTTGGAGGTCTGTATGTGGAAGTGTGCGTGCGTGTGTGTGTGGTGCCCTTGTACGTTGTATTCGTGTGACGTGTGGCATGCTGTGTGTGCATCACTGTGGTAGCGTTGGCACGGCCCTCGATCTGACAACGCCTGACGCTGCCACTTGAGTTGCGCAACGCGCAGTCACGTCTGTTCAGCAACCAGCACACAGCAGAACATCCTCATAAAGTTGGTGGATGCAATCTCCATCCGCTCAGCGAGCAACGGGCGAAAGCCGGCGCTGACTTCACGCGCCCGGCACCCCTAGCTGCTGCGCTGTAACAGGCTGCGCCCCGCGCTCCACCAACCTGTGATGTCGGCGACCGAGATCCGCCCCACCTCCTCATATACCGCGTCAGGCGCCTCGGCGTCCATCTCGGCCCGCGACAGCGTCGTAGTGACGCCGATCAGCCGCATGCCCGCCGCGCGCGCCGCCCTGACGCCCGCCGGCGCGCCTCAAGCACGACGCATCGGCGGCGCCGCCCAGGCCGCGCGCGGCGGCCAGGAATACGCCGGGAACGGCTCGTCGCGCTCGAACTCTGCGCCGGTCGTCGCAGCCAGGTCTTCCGGGGTGAAGCTCCGCCGCCTCGAAGATAGCGTCATCTGGCGTCCTGTCCGAGGCAACGGTCGTGCGGCGACTTCCGGATGCCGGGCCGGTTTGGCGACGCCGGGTCGGCACGGCGTGAGGCTGGGCGGGCTGCCGAGATTGGTGCGAGAGCTGCGACGACCGGCGCTTCTCGGCGCGCAACGCAGCCACGCGCTTCTGGTCGCAGCGTTGGACAGAGGCAGCCTCTGGCATATCAGTATTAGATCACCGAAAGCTGGTGCTTGCATCACACTTACACCGAGCGAGCCATTGCATCACCCCTCTCCCGCCCGCTTCAAGCCCGCGCCCCGCTCTTCACCTTCACGCGCGCCGCGCTGATCGCCACGGCCGTCGCCAGCCCCGCCGCCCTAAGCGCGCGCACGAGCGCCACCGCGCCCTGGAAGGCGATGTCCCCGCCGTTTCCCCTGGCAGTACGACCCCGTAGATCTCGAACAGCTTCGCCTCGGACACGTCGAAAGCTTGCACGCCGTACTTCTCGGCGACGCCGCCGAGAAGCGCGCCTCCCCCATGCCGCCGTAGCGAGGATAGACTGGTCAGGCTCTGCGCGCACGCCATCAAGCCGCTCCAGCACAGCAGCGCAGCTCTGCGGGGCACGGGCGGGCTGACGCGCCGTTTCGTGCGGCCGAAAGGCAAGCTCGCACTGGCGTGGAAGGTGCGCGCCACGCACGCGATCAATTTCCCGGGTTTATGCTTATTCTGTGGCCTCCATCCTGTTCTTTCACTTCGCGATCAATTTGTCTATGACCATGGGATTAGCGCCGGTGATCGGGATTACGCTGCCTATGTTGAGCTAGGGGGAACTTCATTTGATGTCCTCTCGTCGAAAATGACGCCTCTGACATAGGATGCTGACGCCTGGATGCAGACGCTGCGGCACGAGCGTAGTCGCCCTCGCCACTGCTGCGCCGCTGGGGTGCCAGCCCCATTCTTGCTGCGGCTGACACGGGCGCTTCTGGATATGCATTGATGCAGCAGTGCAGCGTCAACATCGTTTATGCCTCTTGTGACCGGTGGCAGAAGATGGTTGAGAGTGTACGTAGTTACCGGATACTTCAATAGTTTAGTCGCTCGTTATTGTTATGACGGATCAACGAGGGTGTACACGAACTGCTCGACCTGGCCGATGCCTTCGCCCGTTGCCGCAGGCGTATAGGTGTCAAGGTGCTTTCAACCTGGCAGGCATCGTGCAGCTGGCGGCGCTGCGCCGCCGAACCCCGCGCTTCGCGTGCCGCTCGCACTGCGGAAGGCCGTCCACGCCCGCACGATGTGCCTCGCTGTGATGGCTTCACGCGCGCAGCGACGAGGACAGAGAGCAGGGCCGGTATCCGCAGGGGCTCTCGGGCACCTGCGGGTGCCTCGACGCCTTATGATCCCGAATTCGCTCTGGGGCCAGATATCGGTCAACCAGATGCGACTACCGCACGCAGGTGTTCTTCGAGCCCATGGCCGTAACACCGCATGCATAACGCGGTGTCGCCGCCACTGACCGGTGCGAGCATCTGTTCAGGCTTAGGTGTGGCCCCCGATGTCGCCACGAGCGGCAGGGTATGAGGGTTGGGTTCGGCGAGCAACTCGCGCGGTGCCGGTGCACTGCTTGCAGATCCCTGCACGCCAGCCGCCGTGACCCCCCTCTCTTCACGCCCCCGGCCGCACAGGCATCCTCACAGCCGCATTGCCCGCGGGCTGCTGCCGCCGCAGGGGAACGTCCGGCTGTCGTCCTGCGCGGTCTAGCTGCGGGTGGACGCCGCGGACGCACAGCTGCCCCACCCCGCCTTCCACAGCCATGCACCCGCGGTTGCCACTACCGACCGTGCAGGGGCCCGTCTTGACCCCTGAGCACGTCCCGTACAACACGCTCCTGCACACGGTCCCGAGCCGCCTCGCACGTCCCGACGTCTCGGGCGCACGCCGACGGACCCGCACCCCTCCACCTCCATCCC
>NNCB01001420.1:0-10865 GCA_002317545.1 Scenedesmus quadricauda | reverse complement strand
ACGCCGGCAGGCTGGCTGTGTGCGAGGCAGCACTCCCGCTTCCCAACTCCTTGCCGTCCCTGTCCATCCTTACGGGCATATAAGACCCTGCACAGCCCCTTCAATCCCCCGTCACCGGCTATACGACCAGACTCATTCACCGATCGAGAAAGACCTCACTTGGACGTGATACAGACGCTGATGAGCACAGCGACGGCAATTGCTCTCTTTCGTGTTCACTGCTCTCTTTCATGGTAACATGAGCACTACTGCACGAAAGCCCAGAAAACGACCTGTTTGCGGACAGCGTGAACCCACAGCACTACCAACCAAACTAATTGTGTACCTGTAAGAGACACGTTGCCAATAATTATACGGGAGGTATAACCAATACAAGCCTGGGTAGTGAGGCTAGCCTTGCTAGGCAACACTGCAATGTTTGCCAATATTAAGGACGCTCTTGAAATGTATCCAACAATGTACCGGGATTTCGAACTCATTTCTGCCGGCTGACTGCAGCGCCGCTGCTGCCTCCACCACCACCGATGGCTCGTGCGGTGCTGCCAGGTGCGAGTGAGCGTCGCGGACCTTCTTGGGCGCGGCGCGTGCAACGCGCCCTGCGCGCCTTCGAGCACGGCTGCGGACCCTCGCAAGCACGTCAGAAATTCGCACGGCCCATGACAATTATTAGGCCAACGCTGCCCGCCACAATGTCACGACGCGCGCTGAGCGCGGCCGGTAAGGTGACGTCCCCGTTATACTGCGGCTGTTGGGCAAGTTGATCGGTCCAGCGCTGGACATTCTTGTAATCCTGCACCTGCAAAAACTCACCGGCATCATAGACCAGCCCCTTGGCGAGCGCGCCATACCAGGGCCAGATGGCCATATCGGCGATCGTGTAATCGGCGCCGGCGATAAATTCGTTGTCAGACAGGCGCCGGTCAAGAACGTCCATCTGCCGCTTCACTTCCATAGCGTAGCGGTTGATCGGATATTCCTGCTTCGTCGACTCCCTCGTCCCTGTGGCCAACCCAGTTGGTTCGGATCATGCGGCGGTAAAAGGAGAACCCGGCCTCCTCCAGCTCGCTCGACTGCTTGTCCACGTCCTCGATGCGGCGATCGCGAATGCGCTTGCGCGCCTTGCGGATCTCCCTTGGCAGCGCCGCGACGCGCGCATGCTCATACGCTCGCGCGCGTCTGGCGACAACGGCCGCAGAAAGTCGGACAGAGCGTCGTGCACTGCTGTCAGCACATTGATAGCCAGCGCCACGGTTGCCGGCAGCAGCGCCGAGATGTCTGGGTCCGGCACATCAATCTTGAGGATGCGTATATGCACCATGCGCCGTTGGTGCGGCAACAGACGGTCCCGTGTCACGAGACGGCTCTGCGATGGCAGACCAGCAGCAGGTTGCACATCAGTGGGGCGCCACACGGCACCTGCGCGTGGTGGTTTTTCTTCAGCAGGAAACCGAGCGCGGTCATGATTGCCACGCCATAGGTCGGGACGACAACGACGCTGTTGCCGATATAGGGGGCCGTCGCCGGCCCATTGCAGCTTGCCACACACCTCACGTGTTTTCAACATGGCCTAGTCCAATCCTGAAGACGCCGTAGGCCCACAAATTGCGGGATTCGCAACCAATGATCTCGCTTTGGTGATGGTGTCGGTGTAGCACAGGTGTGGTGTAGATGTGCTGTGCACAACACCTTGTGGGAAATCTCTGGAATGTGCAGATGATGGGATGCTGCCTCGTGATTGAAAAGCACGCGGCGCACTGGGCTGGCACACCAGCACAAATTCGAGTGCGGGAAGCGTGAAGAGCACAAAAGTAGGATTCAACCGGCTTCTCCTGCTCGACCGCTGTTTTCATGGTGGTTTTTCACTGCTGGGCCTTGATAGCCACGGTGAACGCAACGAGTGCTAAGGTACACAGTGGCAGGCGTGTGTATTTATAGCCCTGACAGTTTATATGGCGTACGCCAAGGCGCAGCTCTTGACGCTGCAGGTGCGCGTCACCATGCGCTTGCAGCCGCCACCTGTGCCACTGCAGCGCTCGCCTGCTTGCTGGACCTGCAGCCGCCGACGCACTTGCGCGGCCGGTCCCGCAGGCCAACATCAAGCGTGATCCCGATGGCTACAAAGACGAGTTCATGCTGCAGGTGTGCAGCGTGGTGGGCTGCCTTTGGTTTGCCAAGCAACTTGGGGCGGCCGATGGGCGTCTGGACCCACGAAGACCACCCAGGTGTATGGCCGAAGCAGGCTCTGCTCTACATGGCAGCAATCGTATGCGCGGACAGTAGGCAAAACGCATGGCTGTACGTCGCGCGCGATTTGGATCGCGGGGGCTTTCCTATCTCTATTTTCTAATGTTGCTCTCCTGTGTCATGTCGTGCTGCAGACCGGCATCTACCAGGCTTGCCGAACATCTGCCGGATAGGCCTTTCGGGCGACAGCCGCGAATTTGCAGGGAATATTGATGCTTTGTGTACAGGTGGGTAAATCCAGGTTGTTATAACATGAGCACAGCTGGCATTTTGGCATGCCCCTGTGGCTTCAGTAGCCGGGCTGTTTGCATGCGGTGGTGTGCATGGCGGCGCGACGAGGCAGATGCCTTCAACCCCAGTAAGACACCAGCCTGCTGCGCAAGCCCACCGACTGCCAGCACGCTGGTATCAATGTTTGAACTCTAAGGCCACCTCGACAACCCGGCAGGTCAGCAATTGCTAACCCGCGCAGCACGGCGATTTGCACCAGAGGTGATGGCGCTGCTGGAGGCTCAGGACGCGATCCTGGACGCTCCTTTACGGCCGCACACGGAGATCTGCAACTGATGCGCAACAGGAACCTGACGAACTGGATGGGCTGCGTTGGTTTCTTTTGCGCAGTTCGACACGTCCGCCAGCCGCGAGCTGGTCGACAATGGAGTCGAAGAATGTGTCCACGATGCGTTCGACTTCATCGACTCGCAAATCGCTGTTTTCGTTCGCGATCTTTTGAACCAGTTCTGACCGGATCATTTGCTTCCCCTAGTATAAGTCACGCGTCTCCCGCCGAAGCAGGCGTCCGGTCGTCGCCGGTCGATTGCTGTTTCGCCTGTTCCGCGTCAACGACAAGGCGCTCCGAGACATGTCTTCCGGCACATTGTGTCGGGGAGTTTGAGGTCATCTTGGGCCACAACGCGTTCAGACGGTGGCACAGCAACGGTGACAACGCCGATGGTAATGGAGATGAATGGTGCAATGGCAGGCCTGGTCGGGCAAAGGGCTATCCTGCATAGGAAGACAATAAAGCACATACTACGGCCAAATCTATAGAAGGGTCCTCCAGGCGCAAACCTCCCGCTATATTCAGGAAAACATCTTTCATCCCGAAATGAAAACCACCTCTCTTTTCCAGTACGGCCAATAACAATTGTAATCGGCGCAGGTCAAACCCGACCCGTTGGATGTTCTTTGCGGGGTACCATGTGCGCACGCGCCTGCGATACACACACACTACACACTTCACACAGGCATGCCATCAAGCGACCACACACAACACAGCACTACGACACACACACTCAATCACACAACACAAGCACACATCAAACACGTGGGCTCGTGCCCTTGCACATGTAAGCACCCAAACAAAATTAGACTTGACGCTCTTGAGCGCAAGCTCACGCCAACCTCTTGCTCATACAGTTGAAGGCATCAATCAAAGAGCTCGTAACGAGCGGCTCAACTCGCACAGTGCAGTCTCTTCTCGACGGGGTGCTGCAGGTGGTGCACTGCACGGCGGAGCAGGGTCGAGTCGTTCGGCATGTGGCAGGCGCGAAGGTAGTGTCAGGGCCATGACATTTTGCGGTGGAGCACTGACTTCGCCTTCCACAGCATGTCAGGCCGTGCTGGGGCGCCCTGCTGGGGCGCCGTCCTGGCGCCCTTGCTGGCGCGCTATGCTTGCGTGCCCTGCTGGTGCCTTCATCTCCAGCCCTGCTGTGAATATGACAGACCCCTCGCTCCTTCCACCCAGGACGACAATGAGATGGCGGCCAAGAAGAGCCTGGCAGTGCTGACGAGCTGTGGCGCAGGAATATCTGGAGGGATGCGCGCACAGTCAACGTCATAGGTGGGGGGGGTCAAGACTTCGTACAGCAATGTCCAGCTCCCCTGGTTTGCGGCTTACAGAAACGTCCCTTGTGCTCCCTGCAGTGT
This sequence comes from Scenedesmus quadricauda, assembly GCA_002317545.1. NCBI lineage: Eukaryota > Viridiplantae > Chlorophyta > Chlorophyceae > Sphaeropleales > Scenedesmaceae > Scenedesmus > Scenedesmus quadricauda. Next base: position 6,692 of record NNCB01001420.1, on the reverse strand, counting down.
TGGTTGCTTGGCTGTTTGCGTGTCCTCGTCTTTCGTTCTCAGCAAAGGTTTCCTGATTATATGCGTGCGTTGCTGCGTTGCTGTGCTGCCCCGCCTAAGTACTAATGGCACCTCTTCTATCATTTACCCTCCCTGGCGCCAAGCAAGCGCGTCGTTCCACTCGTCTCCTGCGGTTTGCCTGGCTGTGATGAAATTTTTCTTGGGGACGATCGGCAGGATGATGACGGGGATGCCGAGCAATATGCCCGCCGTCAGCTTGGGCGAGAGGCTGAACAGATAGATAATGCCACCGATGCCCATCACCGTGTTGCGCAAGGCGACCGATACGGTGGTACCGACGACCTGTTCGATGATCGCGGTATCCGACGTCATGCGCGATGCGATTTCGGACGGACGGTTGTCACAAAGGCCTGCAGCTGCCCGGTGCACCGTGGTGCGCATCCCAAGGCAGAGTTTCTTGTCACAGGGTGCTGCTGATCTTGCCCGGAACATGGAGCTCGCTATATAAGTTAGCTTACTAAGTATTTTGCGTCGTCTGCTAGGCAAGATGAAACGATGAACCGGCCCTCTCCGCGGACGCTCTACGACAAAATCTGGGACGCGCATGCGGTCGCGGAAGATGATGGCGAGACGATCCTCTACATCGATCTGCACTTGCTGCACGAGGTCACCTCGCCGCAGGCTTTTGCCGGACTGGCGGCGGCGGGACGAACGGTCCGCGTCGGACCGCCATGATGGCGGTCATCTCCAGGTCAGCCTACCGGCTCTTTCGGGGCAGGGAACGGCCGCAAGTGGGGGTTGATCGACAATCGGGCGTGTGGAGATGTTCTCGTGGGCGGGCGCTTAAGAAAGCAGCACGCCATACATAGCTGGAAAAGCGACTTTACTTGAAGCTCACGCAACATGCTATTCGTGCACATGCAGGGTGGTGGCTGTGCCACAAGACTGCTGCTACTCAACTTTTACCCCTTCGGATAGATATTGCCGCCTCAGCAGAACAAACCCGTAGCAACGCCGGTTCAGGGGGCAGATTCGAAACGATGACGAACACGCGCGACACGCGAATGGTGATGATCGTCGACAGCGAGCCTGCCCAGCAGCGCTTCCTGGCGGCGCTGGTATCAGGGCGGTCACGAGCTGGTGCCCCCCGAGACGCTGCAGCCAGTGCTGGGCAGCTGGTAGACCAGTTTGTGCACGACAGGCGCGCGGCGAGCTGAAGCAAGAAGGCACGAGAGGAGCACCTGCTGTTGCAGTGAAAAGAGATCACGCCAAGCTGATTGTCAGTTGTTTGATGTTTCGTCTTCATCTTTCAGCGTCACCATAATTACCATACCACTCTTTACCCATGCCTCGCTCCTGTTTGATAAGTGCCCTTTTCGGTACCTTGCTAGGGCGCGCCCGAAGGTGATTGTGGTGGGCCTGAAGTCTAGTGAGACTGTGCATCGCCCCCTGCGTGGGCCCTGAGCTGCTGCAGGTAAGCCGAGTAGTACTGCTTTATAGAGTAAAGTACCTTAGCCATAAAGAATAGTAAAGCCGGTGCGGTGTGGGCACGGCTTGACCTGTCACTGGCAACTCGGCCTTCGGCACATACGGTGATGTCTACCTGTTGAAGACAACTGCAATACAATGCATCTTGAATTTTAAATGCCGTGGATTGATGCCCCGAAGGATCTGGTTCTGCGTCTGGCGGGCTACAAGAACTGGTTCCGCGACGAAGAGGTGGCGATGCGGCACGTGCAGTCATCGGGCTCTTCCGTGACATCGAGCCAGGTAGGGGCATGCAATCCCTTTATATGGCGGAGATTCATGCGTTTCATGTGCATCGGCAGCCTCTGGCGGGGTGAGGCAACATGGCGGCCCGGCTTTTCGCCCGCAGTGCAGCGGTATTTCCTTGAGAAATATCGGCAATACGAAACTTTCCCTGCTAGGCCTTTTGGTCAAGCGCGGTTTTGCAAATTCTCCTGAAACCTTGCCATGTCGCGCAGCACTGCTGGCGAAGCGCGACCGCGGCCGCGGCGCAGACCTGCTGATGCCACCGCTCGCGGTGCCAGTGCGTCAGCCAGCGTGCGGCTGGAGCGGAGCGGCTGCATCAGGCCCGGCTCAACGGCAGCGACGACAGCGGCAGCGACGACAGCGGCAGCGATGACAGCGGCAGCGATGACGCGCAGCGACGACAGCGGCGATGAAGGGGCAGGAACTGGCTCGAAGATGAGAGCCGTGGAAGTGCGTGCGCGGCAGTGCGGACGCGGCACCATACTGAGCGTCCGCATGCGCATGCGCCGGTGAGGCAGGGCGCAGGCTGTTCCAGAGTCATCGAACGGAAGCCTTGATTAGCGGGCTGCAGGAGAAGGTTTCTAATTCCCTGGATTTGGCCATTGGGCACGGAGGCCAAGGTGGCACGAGACGAGGTCGTCGTGGCCAGCAGGGGGGGTGATGATGGGGCCGGGCCCAGCAGCAGCGGTGATAAACGCGGCGTCCCAGGTGGCAACAACAGTCATACTGCGGCACTGCCCAACCTTGAGGGCTGTGCCTCTCACCAGCGAGCGCCCCAGCCAGGCAGCTTGGGCGACCTCAAGCGTCAGCTTGGAGCGGCGGTGGCTCGCAAGCAAAACGTCGCTGACAGCAGCAATGCCGCAGCAGCGCTGGGGCCTACAAGCGTCAGCAGCCTTGAGCCATCCCTGCCAATGGGTATGCAGCGCTTCTTGACAGATGATGATTTAAGCGCATCCGGTGCGCCGCTGCAGAGCCTCTGGGGGCATCAAGTGGAGTGCAGGCTTGCCAAGGCTATCAGTGCTTGGCTGCTATTCCTTTGGCATCGGTGTTATCCCACGCCGTCACATGTTCCGTCCTACCCTTGCAGGGAGCTGATGCACAAGCAGATGGTCCAAGCCGCCATGGCGCGCAACGGGCTCAAGCCCCTCACCAAGGCCAAACAGCGGCGCCTGGCAGATGCTGCGGAACTGGCGGCCGTTGAGGCCGTGCCGGATGGACCGCATGGCGCAATGAGACCGCATGCAGCCCGCCAGCTCACGGGTGTCAAGGAGGCGAGAAATGCGTTGGGTTGCTCGCCGCTTCTGCACGGATGACATTGCACTCAAGTCCGGCAGCCCATTGTCGGCATGCCGTTCCATCACGCACATAGTTGTAGCCTTGAATTCCACGCCGCCCAATCGCCTTCGTTCGCGCGATGAAGCGACCGCGCCGATCCACGACGGCGCTGACCCCTTCGCTCGGAGCCGAACGACCATGCAGGCCGTAAGGAGCGTGCACGTGACAAGGCGAGCCGCATTGCCAGCGTGCTGGAGGGACGCGAGGGGCGCAATGGAGTTCGACCTCTTGGTCATCACGACGAAGCCGCCGCAGGGAGCAAGAGCGAGCGGCAGAAGCAGCGCGCCAAGCAGATTGCCCATCGCGGCCCGAATTCACCGCTGCGCACCGCGCAACGCAAGCCAAGCAGCGCCGCATCCCTATGATTTCAAGGGCATATTCGTGGCAAGATAGCACACGCGGGCACCTCCGAGATGGGAAGAAAGCCGGACTATGCAGTGTGGCATCCGTGCTCCGCCTGCACACGCTTGCATCATTGTAAGCAGACCAATCCAGGAACTAGGGCAAGTGGTGGTTGGATTACAGTTGGGTGCTACCATAATGATGCTTGCAGCATGCAGGAGGTGGAGTTTGAATTCAAACATCAAGGGCCCCCCGCTGGGTGAAAATACAGCATTGGCCTCGTATGCAGCTCCGCGAGCAGCACAAACAAGATCGACAGTCATGAAACAACACCAGCCCAACTGGCAACATGCCAACCCACTCGACATGCTTCCACACCGTGTCCAAGACGGCAGCAGCTGTGATCTCACCGACAGCGTTCGCGCGGTCGATGTTTCGGGCTTGCCACGCCATCCCGCGCGCTCCGACCACGACTCGATGCGGTCCTGGATGCAACCCGCGGCATAAGCGGGGCCGATGCCATCGGCGGCGCAATTGTCGAAGATACGCTGGCTTATCGCCCCCGCGGCCAGCCTGTCCGCCGGGATTTACGGTTCACAGCGAGCAATTTTTATAAAAGGGCGCATATTTCTTTTTTAGAAACCAGAGGGTGGAAAGAGCCGCTGACCACCCACGGTTGAGGATGGGTAGGGGGGAAAAGCGAAATAAAAACGGTAACTCGATCTTGAGTGCGATCGTATTGCACCCAGAAGCCATTTTGATTTGTAGGTTGTGTGATAGCGCTAGCATGCTGTCCAAGGAAAACCTGACGGTGGCGATGCATAGATTCCAGGCAGGCTTTTTACTGACATGCACAAACACTCTTCCAAGCAGCACATTTACCCTGAGCGCCTCCCTGAGTCTGTGCCCTTTACCTGGGCTCGGTAGTGATGCAGAATTATTGCTATCTGCTGAGCGGAACTGTCGTGCAGCTGCGCTGAACAGCACCTTGTCTACTAAGAAGAGGCAGGATACGGAGATAATCTGTTCTGGAGCATGACCTGACCTTATAAAACAGCAGGGAACGGGCTTGTAACGATCCCGGTGGGTGGGAGTCGGCGCAACAGCCGCGGGGCACCAGTTTGCTTGTCTCACCAGCGCTAGGGGATAGGCGATGCGGACGTTGGGCGAGGGCACCACATTGGGCAGGCCTTCAGATTGCCGTAAACCTGAGTATGAGGGCACCATCGATGACGACCAAGAGGTCAGCCTGGGTAGCCACGCATCGACGTAGAAGGCAACCTTAATGCCTGTGTTCATGAACACGCAGTCTGTACACCATTCTCCATGGCTGCGATTCGTCATGGGTTGTCGCCCTCTCCCCCCTATTCAAGTAACCAAAGTGCACGCGGGACAATGTCTACACCTCGTTGGTGAGCACGACCTCATTCTCGTAGGTCAGCCCGACGCCTCCAGGTCCGAAAGCAGCACGTCGACCGCCTCGCGTGCATCGCGCGCCTGCAACATCCATTATTAAAGATCCTGTAGCAATCTTTGTAGTCATTGGTACCTGTTTGTTACTGCTTCTGGTGATTATATTTTTGAGTTACTGTAATGATATATCCTGAAGAAAATATGTAAGTAAATATGAATTTGGTTTACCGAGAGCCACTGTCCACATCAACAATCCCTAGACGTCGCACGCAAGGCCGAGCAGACCATAGTTGGTGCGTAGCGCATTCAATCTTGGAAACACTGAACCTTGGCTTGAACTCTGCATGCACTCCCTCCATAAGCCGCAGCAATGCCACACGAGCAGGGGCGCGTTGAGCATGCATCCGACGAGAATACATCATCCATTCCGTGTTCGGCCCCTACCCCGTGGGTTACAATACGTTGCGCCTAATCGGCCATTGACGTGGTGCGACCCGAGGACGGTGCAATCACAGGCACACTTGCTCCTTTTGACGTAGTCCAGGGCGGTAGCGTCGCCCCTCTTCATGCGGTGCTACCACATCTCCAGTAAAATCGCAGGCTGTGAATATCCGCCAGCTTGGTGCTATACGTCAGGATGCTCTCGTGCAGCAACCCCAGGAAGTTACGGTTTGTTTTGGACGCCGAGCCGGAGTTATCGTTGATGTCGGCGCGGTTGATGATCGAAATGGGCGAGTAGGTGTCGGCAGCCGGTTTTCAGTGGTGTTCAAGAATCCGTGTTCATAAAACCATTGCGCCGTACCTCGCCCGAATTAAACATGCTCAGGGTGGCTACGGCCTTGAATCGATTTGTGCACTGGGTTGCAGGGGCGTTAGACGCAATTGACCCCCACCCTCTAAAAGTCACATCGAACCGGCCGGTCAGCTCCGCCGCAACGAAGTTTTACGCGCCAGAATCTCCCGAACGGCCCATCCAAATGATGGTTACGAAAATAAAGCTGTAGAGGTAGTAGGTACTCATCCACGGCGACCGAACCAGGTACAGCGGGTTGTTGGAAAAGGCGTGTACCAGCGCGGCAAAGTAGAGGTTTCGGGTCGGGCGGGAAAGGGTTTGACATGGCCTGTCGCGACCTGGTATCGCCACCCGATGTCCACACATCAAGGGCGCGCTGTCGACCGCCACCGACAGACTTGTTGGGGTAGGCCTTGGCCAGTCCTCGCGGATGAGGCGCGCGTAACAATCTTTTCACGTCCCTGGGCAGGGCCGCCACAAGATCAGCGTCGAAGGCCGTCGATCACAGACGCGCCTGAGGCGGGAGGGGGCGGGGGTGTGACAGTGCGTGCAACGTGGGATGTGCGGCAAGGCCTGTGGGGTAGTATATTTACGCACTGTGAATTTCCGTACCATTAAAACGACCCGACTATGCTCCAACTACTCTGGTTAGTACCTCAGCGCCTTACTTTCGTTCTATCCTTTTGCTTGTTTTAGAGCAACAAAATTGCTTAGAGAAAATGGCACACGAGGGGCCGCCTTCTGGAGGGTTGTGTGAAAGCTTGAATGTGCTGAAATTGCACTGAGGAGCCATTCTGCCCGTTATGCCTGCAATCATTAGCCATGGCATGGAGCTCCCGACTCACCTGCACGCCGCTGCCTGTGAATGTCAGGCGGAATCGCACATCCACCCCGGTTGAGGCCAGGTAATCATCGCGGAACATCTTGGTGAGCCTGACATAAGCCAGCTTGGTCACAGCAAATGATGCCAGGTCAGTACCACGGGCTCGCTGGACGCTGCTACCACTGCCAGGGGTCTGTGCGGTAGCGCCGCGAG
>NNCB01001419.1:0-10872 GCA_002317545.1 Scenedesmus quadricauda | reverse complement strand
AACTATGTCCGCGACGCCATGACGGTAGTCTCCGAGCAGGCCGGGCTCGAGTTTCCCGCGCTCGCAAGTTCAACACCTACTTGGCAAGGACGCCGCGCCGGGTGGGGCGAGGCGGCCAGGGGCGGGGCGAGGCGCGCACACGATTGCGTGTTGCTGTGCGAGGCAGCGTCGGCGCACCCGGACGCGTAGCCGCCGTGCATGACAAGGGCGGCGGCCATTGGCAGCTCTGCGGCGTCACGGCCCACCTTCAATGTACAGAGCAGGTCTAGGCCGATATCGGCCTGACTTCTGCGAACAGGCAGCACCTGCGCGCAGGCCGGGCCGCTTTTTGGCGCGTTCGTGGCAGGGACCTTGGGGGCACGCCGCCCTCACCTCTGCCCTGGGGTGTCAAACAGGTCAACGAATACGCAGGGACCCCCGCGATGGTGTTGGACGCCGCCGAGAACTGTTCGCTGAGCTGGTGACTGGAAGGCAGCGCCCTGTGGTGGCGCCTGCCACGCGCGCGCTTGCGGTGTGGCAGGCGGCTCCGGGTTCAGGTACGGCCGGGCGGGGTCCGCCTGCGAAGGAGTGTTAGGTGCCGTTTGCGTCGATGTAATAGCCTCCTATTCCTGTTCCAGCTCTGCTCATATGTATAAGCCGCCGCAAGCCACAGGCGTAGCTGTTCGTGACACCGTAAACCTGGATCCTCAGCTCTGACTTCCCAGGAGTCATTCGCCCAATCTTCAGCCAGGCGTGCGCAGCCCAAAGCGTGTACTGGCGCCGTATATAGACAGCGTTTGTGCCGACGCACCAGGGGCACTGCATACGCAACCTGCGACACGGCGAAGATCGCCATCGTCATTATCACCAGCCTAGCCGGACTCCTAGTTGAGATCGGCGATATTGATTGCACAAACGACATAATGATATACGCCAAATTTGTGGCCAGGAGACAGTTTGAACTGCGCTGAATTGCCGATTTCAGCACAGTCGCATGCGAGGCGACCAAAGATTCATAGAAGATGTCAGGACCTGGATCAATCATAAGGAGAAATAGAAGATAGTCTCAAGTCTCAATCCTGCATCATAATCGTCTGTCACCAGACTGGCTACCGGGCGATCTAAGGAGCGTGTTGCGGCAATGAGCGTAGTGCACAAAGAAGTGGGGTATCCTGCCCTATCGCTATTAGTTTGCAGGAAGTAGGAGGGTGTGCTGGTTTTTGAACAGTGCAACACGGGTGACGTACGTAGTGACACCTTGGCCAACGAGCAACAATGTCTGGTGCACCTTGGCCGCGTACTCGCCACTGCCTGCATGCTCAGAGGTGGTTTTTTGGGGGGCAGGAGATACCACACTCGCTTCTTGATTCCGCTGCATGCCACAGTGTGCTGCTGAACGTCCCGGTGGACACTGCGGCTGCTTGCGGTCATAGGCAGTTGAGGTAGCATGTCAATTTCTTTTGTTTGCTAATTGGATTGTTGCAGCTACTCGTGCGAGTCCTCGCTCGAAGTGGCATCGCTTGCATTTGCATGGATACATCCTAAGCAGTTGCTGCACAACCAGCGATTCGCACCGGTAATGAGGATAACAGATAGCAGGATGCGTCTGCATCGGAATTCCACCGACAACGTTTTGCACTGAGGCAGATGAGCAAGCGTTTAACTGATGCAAAGAGCGCTGCAATGGGTGATTTGTTGCAGCGTTCCATGGCACCAGATGAGGTGGGCCAGATGTTGAGGCCCTGAGCGTTTTGGGTTGACCGGATTCGAACTTCATAAGCGAGGCCCAAGACTGAATAAAGTCATGGCAGCTGCGCTGGTCCACGGAGCGCCTGTGCTTTGGAAATGTGAGTGTCAGTGATCCTGAGCCAGAAGCTGTAATTGATGAACAATCACTCTCGGGACCAAATAGTCCGGTACAAACCCCATAGGGTACCAGAGCAGGCGAGTAGAAGCAGTAGCGCCGGACAGTTTAAACCGATATGAAAGAGAAGCGCTGGCCAATGCTCTGTATTGCAGGCCTGCTGTGACATGCATGGAGGGGATCAACGACATTCGCTCAGTATCGCGCCCAAAAATCGCAAAGCGCTTTTCTCGGCCCATCACTTGCTCTGCGTGAATTCACCAACGTTCTTTGTAATACAAAACTACCTGCTAGAAAAGACGGAAAAGCCCTTACTCCGGCTTACCGCGACATTGGCCGCTTCTCCAACGGCCTGGCCGAGTTTGTCCCTTTTGAGAATAGTAACGGACTGCTCAATGTACACGGAACATTGCTCAGGTAATAATACGCAGAGCAGGTAGTGATTCCCCCTCAACCCGCCGAGGAAGCCTGGCCACGGGGATAGCACCTAGCCACGCCTCGCTGTATCGTGCATGACAGGGGTGGGCCTAGTGCCGGCATCGTTTGCTGATGTTGCACACACGTCGATTGCTGGATACACGCTGCGCAATTGCTATGCAGTTTGCTACACGTGCGCTTGGGCATGCCTTCCGCCGCCCTGTCACACGCACTGAATCGCAATGGGGGTGCGCACGGTGTACACACCGCCGCTGTCCGTCCAGACCAGGCTGCCGACTCCATCCCGGGAAATCGTCGCGCGGCAGTGTCGGCAGGTTGAAGTTCGAGCGACCGGCCTTGACCTGCATCTTGCCTTCCGCCGCGGCCAGGCTGACTTCCGATCCCTCGGGCAGCTTGCGGGCGATTTCGAACAAGGTGTGCGCCGACACGGTGGTGGTCCCCGCGGTTTCGACCTTGGCGGCGATCGTTTCGACGACCTGACGCGAGCGCGGTCGCCATCAATTTGAGCAGGAGAAGGTGGGGTGTTGAAGTCTCGCAGGGCCTGGGGGCGGGAGCACAGCTTGGCGGGCTTGATAGGGCCTTGCAGGCGGCAGAGCGCGCGAAGGCCGAGGCGGCACACGTGTAGATGCCCAATGTCGTCGGTTGGGAGTCGTAGACCAGGCCGGGGTTCAGGGCGCGGCGCCTGCAGGCGGTCGGCGATTGCAGGGCGTGTTAGCTTGGTCGCCGGCGCAGAGGGCTTCAGGGGTGGATAGTTGGCAGGCAACGTGCAGCAGACCGTTCCCCATCCAGCAGGCCGTGTCCGCAGGGCTTCATCGGACCAGGCGCAAAGCCTGAACCTGAACATCCCTGTCCAACCTCGCGATCAAGGAAGTAAACCGCCTGATGATAGAGGCCTGGAAACTCGGGGTAAAAAGCCCTGTATTATCAACGCAGCCAGAGTGTGTCCAAAGAGTTGGTCAACAACCTTGTGACCTGCAGCAGTTGTGAATCGTAACAGTCTTTAGGCCGTGAGGGCACCAGCTGCGTGACAGGGCCAAGGCGGCAAGGAGAATGACGATGGCTCGCATGGCCTTGAAGGCGATCAGGGCCACTCCTCGCAGGCAAAAACACTGCAGTGCCAGAGTGGCGACATGGCTAAGCACCAGGAACAAAATAACTACCGAGCGCCCCGGCAACTTGAGCAGCAAGTGCAGCATTGTCCTGTGCGGCACAACGACGACCTCATCCCCACGTCGCGGTGCCGAGCGCGGCTAAGGGCGGCGATGCCCGCGATGTGCCTCGTCGCCATGGACGTCCCGCTCAGCGACTGCCCCGTTTTGTGCTTGCAAATCCCATCGACGCCGCCGCAAACACCGGCACGCCGGGCGCCGTGATTGTCGGCTTGAGCGGCGCGCCCTTCTCGGCGGCGGCTTGGCCATCGCGACGAGACCGCGGCCACCGTCGGGGTCTCATGTTCGGACACGATGTGGCGCGCAGAGACGGCGCCGACGGAGGTCGCGGGGGCGGCGAGGTAGGACGCGAGGACGGCCGCGCCGTCCTCTGCGCTGAGGGGACGGTCGGCACGGAGTGGCCAGCGCGGGGTGATGGGTGCGGGGTTGTGTTTTTATCGAGTGTTGCGGCTGGGATCAGGCGGGCAGAGAAGCGTAAGGTTGGTCAGAAAGGCTTCCAAACCGTCGATGCGGCTTTCGACTGTTCGTCGCGTCTGACGAGGCGACCGCGGGCTCGGTCATCAGGAACGCCGAACGGATTTCGCCATTCATCAGCCGGCCGAGATATTTTTCCTTCTGCGCGCGCGTCCCGTAACGGTGGAACACCTCCATATTGCCGGTGTCGGGCGCCGAGCAGTTGAACACTTCGCTCGCAAAACCGATCCGTCCCATTTCCTCGGCGCACAGCGCATATTCGAGGTTGGTGAGGCCGCCCGCCACGTTGAAAAGGAAAGAGCACCCCGAACGCATAGCTCGCGTCTTCGCACCCTGTCATTCAGGCCTCGCTTGCACGCACGATCTTCCCGGCCGCGGCGGAGGTCAGCGTCCCGCCGATGTCAGAGGCTGCCCGTCGCGTCGCGTCGCCCGCATAGTAGACGCCCGCGGTGACCAGCCGGCAGCAAAGTCGATGAAGCGCCGACATACTCTGCGCCGTTGACGGTCGCCGTGGCAACAATGTCGCGGTCGTGGGAGCCGGCCGCCACGTCGTGACGAACGGCAGGTTGTGCTCCACGGTGCCCGCCGAGTTGCCGCTGTTGCCCGCCGCGGCAGCATGAAGACGCCCGCGACTGCGGCGCCCCTGAACGCCTCGTACAGCGGCTCGTTCCGTGGAAAGCGGGGTGTCGCCGAAACCCGATCGAGAGTGATAGCCCGACGACGCCGTCGAGGCGCCTTCTCGATGGCCGCCACGATGACGCTGGAATCCGCGACGGCAAGCGTCTGGCGCTGGTGCTGTGGCCGGGTGTGCAGTACCGCACCGGACAGGCCTTCGATCTCAGGACAATCGTAGAGCAGGGAGGTGGGGAAGCAGCCTGAAAGCAAGACATGGTACCTTACTAAAAGAAGCATTCACAGCTTTTTTACTGGCAACTGCTGCCGCTGCTGTTACCGCTCAAACGTTTCAACTCGCTGCTTTGCCGCGCCTGCTGCCGCACCTCTTGCCGTCGAACAGGATGAAACCGAATGCCCAGGCGGCGATGTCGGATGCCATGTTTCTGTCCCATCCGGCGGGCTGGCGCAGCATCCGCACACCGCGACACGACTGAAATCACGAACAGGCCAGCCAGCCCGCCGAGCAGCGGGTGCCCGCATTGGCGGGAACCAGTGCCCCATTCGACGCCAGGCCCGCCCTGGCGTCATGAGGTCATGTAGCCCTCCGACAGCTTGGTGTGCACCCGAACAGAAAGTCGCCGCCCACGGATGACGCGAGTGGGTGCCGTGACCGCTGTAGTCAGTGCAGCTGCTGAGATCTTTTGGGTCCACGGCGTAAGCGGGGTCGCCCGCAAAGCTGGCGACAAAATCCTGCTGGAAGGCCCGGCACGCGACCTGCTTGCCAGCGGTGCATATGCCCGGCTCGGAGCACGCGTGCTGTCGAGGTCGTAGTCATGCGATCCGGCGGGCGAGCCGCCCGCGGTGATGTCGCGCATGGTCCAACGTGGCGTGTCGCCGCTGACAAGGGCTGATGCAGTGGCTGGACTTGGGCAGGCTGCGGCCAGTGGACTTCTGAGGCAAAATATAAGGCTGAGCTTCCGGGAGGCGCATTATTCCTGACCCAGAAAGGTTTTGTGTACAACTACCAGAGTCTTAAAGACCTGGAGAGAATGCACGATCTTACCTGCGGGTCCAAAGCGGAAACCAACCCGGATTTAAGTAAGGAGATGATCAATATGTAGGCGCAAATGCTCATTCCAGCTTTACTTCCAACCTGTGTCGATGACGCCAATCAGGACGCCGGCGCCAGCTGCTCGGGACCGCCAAACTCCTTCTCCCACACATTTCGCTGGGCCGGCGAGGCCGAGGAAGTTTGGGGTGGTGACGGTCAACGGGACAGCAAAGGCGTCGCGGGTGACCGACTTGACGTCGGGCGCGCCCTGAGCCGCGCCACCTGCTCCTCGCTCGGCCCGCCACCGAGAAGCCGTTTGCTACGTACGCAACTGCTGCAGCATCCGGGGCCCCGCAGGGCGCGCGCTGCTGCTGGGCGCCGCGGACGCTGAGAGCGGGAAGAACGGCGCGGTGGAAGTGGCGCCGCCGCCGACGACCTCCTGCAGTATGGCAGCATGCTCGCTGAACCGTTTCTGCGCCTCATCAGACACCTGGGCTGCGGCCGAAGTCGGCGTTGATGCCGCGCCCGCCTCCGAGAGGTGACTGCTTCAGACGCGGTGGCTGCGGCGAGCGAGCTGCTGCGTGGGTGGGCGGCTGTGAACGCCGCGTAGGCCGACGCAACCTTCGGCTTTTCCTTTTCGAATATCTTGACGAGCTCGCGCTTCTTGGCATCCGACAGGCCCTTTTCGGCCTGCGGGAACATCTCTTCCTCCTCCTCGTCGATATGGTGGAGGTAGCGATCCTTCATCGTCCGGAAGCGGGTGAGCCAGCCCGTCGAGGAAAAGTCCATCTCGTAAAGCTCGGTCAGGGAAATCCTCGATCTCCTTATGCTCGGCGACGCTGTGCTGCGCCTCGTCGCGCAGGTCCGGGTTCGCGAGCGTCGTCTAGGGACAGCGAGGTCGGCGGGCAGCGTGACGTTGGTCGGCTTCGACTGGCAGTGAAGCGATAGACCTTATTCATGCGCAAAAATATGCGCATAATATCTGCGTGTCAGCGGAACTCACCTGCGATGTCAGTTGCTTCAATTCCCCCTTGTATATCGTTCGGTTCGACCCCGATCGCACCAGCAGTTCGCCACGCGGGGCTGAATCGACGAGAATGTCTATGACCTTTGCGCCGCCGCCGAAATATTGTGTCGAGAGGGGCGTACGGCATCGTCCAGTGCCGCGAACACGACTGGTGGTGCCGCCGGGGCACTGGGGTGGCGCCATCGGGAGCTTCGGCAGTTCCGAGGCCAAGCACGAGCTGTCCGACCTGTACGAAACCCGCATCAAGCGCATGGGCAATGCCGGCCGCAACGGCGGCGAGTACTACACCCCGCGCCCGCTGATCCGCGCGATGATCCAGGTGGTGCAGCCGCAGATTGGTGAGACCATCTACGACGGCGCCTGCGGCAGCGCGGGCTTCCTGTGCGAGGCTTGGAGCACCGACGTCAGACCGTTGCGATCCGGACTTGATGCGAAGACGGCTGCCGCGGGAAGCAGGGGCGCAGCCGGACAGCGCTGCGTGTTGGGCGGGTGTCGCAGCTTACTTGGACCGCGATGACTACGTCTGCGTGCACCCGAGCTGACGCATCTGACTCATGTCGCGCTGCTGCCCCGCCCCTGCCGCTCGAATTCGCAGCCCGTCTTCATTCCGCTCCTTGGCGGCCGCGACACTCGCGGCGTGGCGCCGAGCTGGCGGTGTCGCAGGCACGGTTCCGGGGGGGGGGGCAGTCGGCGATGCAGCGACGGGTTTGCTCCCGACATATTCCAGGCCCTGGGGTTGCGAGCGCCCTCCTGATTTGCGAGTGCAGGCGGCGTTGGCCGACCCGCGGATGCGACACCATGACTGGCAGTCGCTCGAGCCCAACCCTTCCAACCTCAACCTCCCCTCCCCCCGACTCCCGCCCCAACCTGGCCGCTCAGCTCCGGCAGCTCAGGAATGCAGTCGCCGCGCACGCCATGTGCCTCCCCCGCCGCCCGGATGCCGCCTCCCGAGCCGCCTCTCCGCTGCCGCCGGCAGCCACGCGCCACAAGACAGCGTCGACGACAGCGCGGGCGTCTCGAATGGCGCGCAACCGTGGGCGGCGCTGAGCAGCTTCCCCAGGTTGATAACTCGCAGCTCTGTTGCATGGAGCGCGCCGCCCTCGCCTGCCCCCAGGCGAGAGCCCGCACCGCCTTGGCAGGGCTGCCTGCTGCCACTGCAGATGCGCTGCTGCCGCCTCCGCGGTCGGCCGCGACACAGCCCGTGCGCTGATGGCGCAAGCTTTCGTGCAAGTTGCGCAGCCACGCAGAGTGTATCGTCGATCAGCAGAAACGCGTCGGTCGCCTCGCCCAGCCCCTCAGCGTCCAACAAAGGCGGCTGCTGCTGGCGCCGCTTCGTGGCCGCCCCTGTCATGGCCGCTGCGGCGGCGGTCGTCAGGTGGCCTGCAGCGCGGCTGTCACGGCGTCCTCGCTCGCAGAGCGCTGCTCTATAGTGGCGGCGCCGGAACGAGATCCGGCTAAGGTCCTCGGACGCCACGCCCGTTGGCGCGGGCGCAGGCGTGGGCGCTGCACTGACCGAGGCCTTTGCGCCGGCGCAGAGCTCCACCAAGCGTGCGCCTGCGGGGCGTTGCGAGCGGCGCGCATACTGGGAGCGGGGGACGGCTAGGCGCAGGCCACCTGGATCGGGCATCAGCACCACCGGTGCGTGCTGCGACCGAGGCCCTGTAAAACTACCCAGGTACCCAAAGGGGTTGTTCTGGCTCGTACACTCCAGCCAGACGGTGTCCGGCGCGGCGGGCAGGCACAGGATCACGTGGTTGAACTGACGAGGCGAATCGGACGGATGTCGTCTCGTCTTCGCCAGCCCTAACGAGCGCCGGGTCATGATAGGAGCCGCCCGGCTGCAGCAGGCCAGGGTGCCTGTTATCAGAGCGGTGTGCTCCTCGGTCGACACGGCCTCTGCGCGTACGAGAGCAAAGGGTGCGACTGACGAATTGTATGGGCGGCCACGACTTGTTGTGCTGGTGCAGCAGCACGCACATGGCGCAAGGCCTTGCGAGGGATGCGGCCTACCAAAATTGAATTTCCAGGGTGGACGTTGCTGCTTTCAAGTCTGTGTGCCCGAGCTGGGGCGCCGAGCTGGAGCGCACCTGCCCGTGACCGGGCACCCACCATGGGCGTCGTGCGCCTGCACCGAGCGCGGTGTCACGCTGCCAAACAGCAGGACGTCACAGGCGCGCTCAGATGGTTGATCGCGACTGCAGCGGCACCGCCAGCGTGGGTCCGTGCATGGAGACGCATCCAGCGTCTCCGCCTTGCAGCGATGTAGGGCCTGAAGTACGTGCGCACGATGTGCGCCGCGGCCGCGTGGGCCGGGCGGTCACGCTTTTGTCGCGTGGTCGCAGAGCACGACGGTCAGCTTCAGCCGATCGCTGACTTCGAAATAGGCCTCACCGAACAGGCCGTAGGATTTGATCTTCAGGTCAAGTCAGGTGCGTTCCGCAGAGCAGCACACGAATAAAGGCTGGCAGGGGACATATGTACAGACTTCCTCTGATGGTGAGTACATCTGCGGGGCTGCTGAACACCGCTGTGTCGAGGGTGCCCACCTGAACGGCCCCCAGCCATTTATTCTGGTTGAGCTTGTCCATGAATGCCGGCAGTTGAAATAAATCCCGGGCTTCATCTCCCGGACAGTTTTCATACAGGCCATTAGCCACATGCACCAGGGTATCCAGGCCCACTACGTCGCTGGTGCGGAATGTTGCCGACTTAGGATGACCGATCACAGGACCGGTAAATTTATGACCCCCTGCACGGTAAGCTCCAATGGCCCTACCAGAGTGTCAATATCCATAATGCCGATCGCCCACGTTGACTGAGCGCCAGAAAGCCCAGGCTGCTTGAGCGCCAGAAAGTTCATTTTGAATGCAGTGCAATGCCATAGCTGGACGCCGTGCTGCCGAAATTCTCTATGACAGCTGCAAAGGCGCGCGACTGGCGATATGGGCGTCGCGCGCGATGGCAGCCACAAGCCGGATTATGCGCCGGGCCTCGAACTCCACGCGAAATATACCTTTTTTGGCGAGGGCGTGCGCGGGCATCTGACAAAGATTTTGAAGCCGCAACACAAGTTCCCACGACTGGCGCCAAAACCATGGGGAAGCGTGCTTGCCATCGTTTTCGAATCTGTCCCTGGTTCGGCGCTGTATGTGCACAGGGCTACCCGAAGCTACAGCGATGAGTACCCCACAACCGCGTAAGAGCCGCGTAACGCATTCTGTATTATCCATGTACCCTCAAAGCTCAGCCTATAACTGCAAAATGGCAGCATGGGCAACAGCGTTACTCACAGCGGTTTTGTACACGCGCGGTCTGATGCGATGGTCTCACAATGGCAGAGTAAAACAGTGATGCACACAACCCTCAACCCTGATGGCTTTTGCTCTTGGGCGGCGAGCAGATCGGCAATCCGCTCGCTCAGCAGCATCGCAGTCGGCGTATCCCCTTGGTTGCTGGTCACGGCGTGCTGCGAAGTTACCGTCCAAGCGCAGCAGGGCAACTTTCTCATGAGGATCAAATACGCTCGCGCTCAACGCTTGCGATGCAATGACATGCCGCACACAGCGGCATGAATTTGGGCATAGATTTGGTACTGATCGCTGTCTCAAGAGCAGCTGGGGGGCAAACGGTGGCAAGCGAGATAGCTCCCATGCCACTCAAAAGACCAGCTGAGAACTTTGGCAATTGTGAAAGCTAGATAATCTTCGTAAATTCATATGGCGCCCCTGTCTCACCGAGGCTGAAGCGAACATACCATCGTCGACCAGCTGCATCACTGTGTAGGCAACAGACACCGACACCGTCACATGTGGATCAGTTACTTCGCGCGGCCTCGCTCATGCGCGCCCGCCACCCAGGAATTCCCCGTTGAGCTTGATGATGTCCATCGTCGCCATCGCGAGTCCGGCGCCGTTCACCATGCAGCCGATGTTGCCGTCGAGCTTGATGTAGGCGAGATCATATTCCGACGCCTCGACCTCGGCCGGATCTTCTTCGGTCAGGTCGCGCAGCTCGGCAAGGTCCTTGTGACGGAACATCGCATTGCCGTCGAACGCCACCTTGGCGCGAGCACGAGCAGTTCGTCGGGGCAAAGTGGAGGGTGGGCAGAGGACTGGAGCAGCACTTGGGTTGGGATCCATCGTTGGCAGACGTTCTAGCGCGTCAGGTGATCGTGTCACCCGGTGATCAAGCTCTGAATGCCATGCGACCTGCTTGCCATGCCGTCGACGCCATGAACCACCGCTCGCCCGCACTC
>NNCB01001418.1:0-10872 GCA_002317545.1 Scenedesmus quadricauda | reverse complement strand
GTGGCCGGTGCACATCAGCGCAAAGGACACAGCTGGGTTGAGGTGTGCGCCAGAGATGATTCGGGGCAGCAAGGTGTAGACTGCGTGCACAGCACAGGAGCATTGAAAAGCGTGTGCGATCCGTGGTGCATGATGTACGCAGTAGCACCCCTGCTGGCAGGCCCGCAGCGGCGCCCCTGGCAATCGGGCCAGCTACGTCTTGGGGCAGAAAACAGGCCGCTGCGCCTCGCGCTGTGAGCCGGCCGCACCCAGGCACGCCGCCCGCGCCACCCCCCAAGCCCTCGCCGCCTGCGTGCCCGGCACGCTGCTGCCGCAGCGCAATCGGCGCCGGCTTGCGGCGTGCGCCGGGCTCAGGATGGAGCCGGGCAGCACGACGCAGCGCACCCATGACGACTACGGACTACCAGGCAAGGTCCTGCCGCGCGGGCGCGCACCCGCGGAGCGCGCCACGCGTGTCGGTAACGGCTTCAGCTTCTTTGGCCGCTGCTCCACCTGCAGCATCATAGCTGGCCGCATCATCCACTGTTGGGACCCTTGCCCGGACAGATTGGTTGTGTGTGTGTGTGTGACTGAAGAGTGTGTGTTTATGGGAGTTTGGTGGTGGTGTTTGCGGTGTGTGGGGGGTGGGTACGTGAAAGTGTGTGGGTGGGTGAGGTGTTTGTAGGTGTAGCACCAGCAATGCAAGCGGCTGGCAGCTGGAGGGGCCGGAAGGCCCGCAGGGACCGCAAGGCCCCCGCTGGCCTTGGGTTTGGGGGATTGGTGATGACCGCGGCCATATCCGCGGCTGAGTGAGCACAGAGAAGAGAACCAGCCGCGGCGGCTGCAGCACTGTCAAGCGCGTTGTGATCAGCAAGGCCTATGCGCACGATACGACGCGGTGCTCGGCATGTGCGCGGGCGCGATGCGCAAATATCTGCAATCGCTCAACGAGCTGCCCGACAAGCCAACACACACACATGAGCGGCCGCGCACACGCGTACGCACAAACACACACACAAGCACACCACAACACCTGCTGCACAGTGCACTCCCCCAAACACACCATGTGCATATCTCACGTGCACACTCATACGTGCCCAAGCGGCGCGCACTCACACACACACACACACAAACTCACACACGCGTGCGCGCGCACAAACGCCATGACCCCGTCCCATCGCACGTCGCCCCAGCTTCTTGAGCTCGGTCTGCGCCTGCTCCGCCTCATTCAGCAGCGTCCGCGTCTCCTCATCCGGCGCCCAGTCCTCATCCAGCTCCTCCCCGTCCGCCTCCTCGCCCTCGTCGCCGCCCTCCATCTCCTCGCCCTCGTCGCCCGCGAATTCCTCGTCCAGCCGGAGCTTCGTCGCTCCGGCCCGCCGTCCATCGCCGTGCCGCGGCCGGACACCGCGGCAGCCGGGGCGCCGATGGCGGCGCGCACGCGGGTCGAAATGGCGTCCGCGCGTTGCCCGCGTGCGGTCCTGCTCGGGAGACGGGAAGGTGTTTGATTACGCACCCTGTGTGTACGGCCGCACGCAAGGAAAGGAAGGGTGTGGGTGTGCTTGTAGTGAGGCCAGTCGGTCACACTCAGCTGCGGGCGGACGCCGCATCGGTGAAGACGTGCGTCCTTCAACGAGCTGAACTTGAATCAATGGCGGCTATACAACAGGTCAGACCACTAAAACCCGCATACAGCCCCTCCGAGACGGCTGCTGGATCATCGATTGTCACCAGGGCATCGATGAACTGGCCGCAGACGAGGTGACGTGCGCCTGAAAGTCTGCGATGATCCTCTAGCGGGCTGATGCGCGGCGAGCTAGATCACGGACGGCGTGATCTGTTTCCAGGATCAAGGAGACGCCAGCTGCAGATGCAATCATATGCAGAACCTACAACTGAACTACTCCCTAAAGGGCTGGAATACCTCTCTGAACTATACCACCAATACTACCGGTACGCTGAATAACCGGGCTATGGGCGGTGCCATTGCCGTTTCAAGGAAATTGTATCCAGAAAAGCTTGAGTGAACTGAATACCAATGTGGGTATGTTATATAACCGGACCAAACCGGGGAGTGAAACTTCCCGCAACACCGTTACAGGGATTAAAATGAATGCCAATTACGTATTGTGGGAAAAGCACAACCTTTCATTGTTTGCTGTGCAGATGTTCCGCAATACTGCAGCCCGGGGCAATATCCACGACCTGACCATAACCGGTCCACCGGTCTGAGCGCATGCCCCTTTTCAACGGATCCTCGATCCGTGCGGCTGCAGCGAGGCGGTTCGGGCCGTTGCATGTCCGGACCCTTGCCGCCGTCCTTAAAACGTACTGGGAGCCGAGCGCCCGGTCTATCTAGTCTAGTCCTGGTCGACGGGCTGCAATACCACTGCGCTGGCCGTGCGACTCTCCATTGTTGGCATACAAAAAGTGTATGCAAGGGTCAAGGTGAGGGGCTTTTGGGCCAGCCATGCTGGAGCAGAGGCTGCCTTGCAGCACTAGCTTGTGACAAGCATGAGAATCAGTTGTGGAGCTGGTGCACCAGTATACAGCCCAACAGCAGCAGCAGCCAGAAGCTGACACAGCGGTGGCGCAGGGGGCCTGCGCTGGGATTATGAACGGACGCCGGCGTTCCTCAATTACAAGCACGATCCGGCGATCGCCGAGTTTGTCGCGGGGCGGGCATCCTATCGCGCGGCGAACGGCACCGTTACGCCGCCCTATCCGAACCTTGCGAATGCCAATTACGACATCGACGACTATATCTCGACGGGCAAGGAGCGCAAGGCGTTCAAGGGTGCCTGGCAGCCGCGCGTCGGCTTCACCTATGCACTCGACGAAGACAAGCGTTTCGCGATCTTCGGCGGCTATGGCCGCTCCTATGATCGCACCCAGTTCGATTTCATCCAGCAGGAACTGGCGCAGGGGCTGTTTGCCGGCCGCACGTTCAACTTCAACAACGGCGATGCAGACGAAACATTGCACACCGGGTGTGGTCAGGCATGCGGCCAGGCGGGCAGTCACTCAGGGCATTCGCAATTGCCTGGAAATGGGCCGGTGGGGCGTCGCGCTATTGTGGTTGATTTTTCTGTCGTCGTTTGCAGCGGCGACGTCTGGCGGCGGAGGCAGGCGTCGGTCGGGTGGCTCGGCAGCTATTCGCGCACCGTGGGCCCGGGTGTGAAGCTGACCTGGCCGGCGCCGATCGAACGCATCCGTCTGGAAGACGTCCGTGCGATCCGCACCATGGCAATCGGATCGCCGACAACGTACGACAATTTGCGTCGGCTCCGCTATTGCAATAGGGACAGTCATCTTTGCCTGAATCTTGCGATGAAACCGCGCGCGTAGCGTAAGTGTTCAAGGGTGAGGACCCCGATTGGCTAGGAGACTAGCAGCAATGTATGGTGCGACTAGTCTCATGGGCAACGAGGTTCTTGACATGCTGATCAACGCACACACGCTTGCTGCAAGAATGCCGACCAGGTTTTCCCCACGGCATACCAACAGACTGCCGCACCGTGTGCATATGTGACCACACGGTGGTCATCGTTGGTGAAGCAACTGGTCGGTCGACAACGCGCCTGCAGGTCCATAGGGACTGCCGGAATGAGCGCAGTGGGTCGACGGTGTCGTGAGATCACCAGATTGAGGTATTCGTTTAAAATACCCCAATACGGCTCCGACCGCATGGGTACTTTGCCAACCAAGAACGGCATCATTTACGAAATGGCCCAGTGGTACCCCCGCGTGTGCGTGTACGACGACATCGCAGGACCTGGCGTGCTGCCAAATTATAGGAGCGGTAATGATGTATTGCTCAGCACCTATAATTTCAGTATTGAAGACTTTATGCCTGACCGTATAAAGGTGGACACTTTATGCCTGACCGTATAAAGGTGGACCTTAAATTACCTAAAGAACAATTTGAACTGAACGAAACGATCGTTTCAAAAATACAGGCCGACAACCTGTTTGGTACACCTGCGGCCAACCGCAAATATGATGTGACCGCGGCGCAGGTCGACGCGACGGTGCTCTCGCTCACGCTAACTCAGCTGCATCTAGCGCCGTGCAAAGTCTTGCACACCGGCATGGCAGGAGCGAGGGGCATTATGCGCGTCTGCCCGCTGCTGGCGCTCGTGATGCTGACGTGCGCTGCGCTGGCGCCACCCGCACAAGCCGCCTTTGGGGGTGGCGCCCGCAGCAGTGGCGGATTCGGCAGCAGCAAGTCATCCTCCAGCTTCTCGGGCAGCAGCAAGCCGGCCATGGGCGTGCCGGTTTCGGGCGGTGGTGGGACTCTGATCAGTTCAGCCTGTCGGTGGCGGGCGTACACTGGCGATGACGCAGCCCAGACCCTTGCCAGTGAGCTCGGCTGCGCCGGCAAAACGCACGGCGGCTTCGGCGGCGCGGGCGCGGGTGCGGTCGGCGGCGCGGCCGTCGGCGGCGCGGCGAGCAGCGCGTACCGACAGCGGCCGTCCAGCCTGATGCCGTTTGCGATGGGCGCGTTCGCAGGTGCGAAGCAGGGCGTGGCGCGCAGGCCGCAATGACAGCGAGGCTGCAGCACAATTTCGACTTGTTCCGACGTGCCTCGACCTCTTGTCACGACCTGAGTCGAGGCAACGGTGCGCGACGTGCTGCGCGGCAGAGCGTCTATGCCGGCGGAAGCGCCGAGCTTCTGGGCTCGGCAACCATGCCGGGCCGACCGTGTCCCGGCGCTGGTCAATCCGCGCTCGGGTTATCCTTGTGAAATGCATGAGCCGTCCCTTCTGGGTCAGGCCCCATGACCAGCATGGTGCACCGTGCCGCTCACCCCGCCGATCGCCAGGAACTGCGGCGTACGCTCGCCCTCCTCCGACCCCAGCGCCAAGTGCAACGGCATGCGCCCCGAGTGCTACAAGAACGTCTGCACGCAGGCGCTGAACGACTGCCCGGCGGCGAAGGGGCAGGCGCTGGCCCTTACAAAGTGCCCGAGCTCGACGCACACAGAGTGCTGGAAGTCGACAAACTCGTCCTTCCTGTGCCTGGGGCGCCCGCGGCCGTCGTCAGTTGAGAACGTGGAATCATTTTGTGAGCAGCCAGGCCAGAGCGTCAACGCGCACGGGGAACACGGTGCTCGCCCCGATGAACGGCGCGGGCGCGGCTGGCCGCGGCGCAGGCGCGCTCGGCGCCGCGGTCGTCGGCGCGGCGACGCTGATGCTGCTGCTCCGGCTTGACGGGCCTCGACCGAGGATGCCGAGGTAGTCGGCCTGCCTGGGTGAGTTTGGTCAGCTTCACGCCGATCTTCTCCAGGTGCAGGCGCGCGACTTCCTCGTCCAGGAGACTGTATGCATTCGGACACGATGTAGACCTTCGGTTCGTATGCGTCCTGCGGTTCACCCACTCAGGTGATCCGGGACGGGAAAGTGCAGACCATTGATTTGCCTGTGGACCTGATCGGTCAGTTGGTAGATGCCAATCGCCAGGCACGGATCTTTAGTTTTAATATCCCGGTGATCATTGGTATAGTGACCAAAGACAGTAATGCGGAAAAAGCCGGTTTGAAAGCAAAGGATATCATCGTTCGGTAAACGGGCAGGCAGATTCCTAGATCTGATGTAGATACGCAGCATGAAGACTGGTCGGGTGCTGTGATGCCGACGCCACTCGACACCACCTTGCCTTTCGCTGCTGTGAGCGGCCACCGGCTGCTGTTCAGCGCTTCGCTCTGTCCGGGTGCTCATGTGCTGCTGGCCATGGGTGTGTGCTCTTGCAGTCATTCAACCATGTATCGCAGTTCCAACCTGGGCCTGGCCGCTTCCTGCTCGCCTCACAGACATCTAGAAAGTAAGTTGATGCCGACGGGTCACCTGACTGACCGACACCTCGACCTGCCCAGCACGGTGCACAAGTGCGATGCGACGCACATGCATCGCTACGTACAGCATACAGCGTTCGGTGTGAAGCATAGTGACCAGCATCGGTACACGCAATTCGAGTCTCATACCTTGCAGACAGCAGCACAGCACACACGTCCTTCGCCCCTCGCGAAATTGATCACCGCAAGCTGGAGGGTCGTGATCGCACGTGGATAACGCAGCAGCGTACCATCATGGGGGAGTCTCAGGTGCGCCATGTGCATCGGCACCACGCGAGCGATCAGATCGTTTTATGACTAAGCTCACGCTGTCTTCGTCATTGTCCGCGCTGTGATCCTTCTCTGTGACGACGTTCAGTCCGACGGTAACCTCGTGCAGATCGAGACGCCCTGAACGCATGACAGCGGCGCCACGTCCTTGGGGATCTCGGCCATGATGGGGCGTGATAGCGACGGCGAAAAAGCTCCCGTCCATGCTCGTGGACGAGAGCACGGTGCAGAAGATCACTATCCTGTCGCCCAACATAGGCATGGTGTACAGCGGCATGGGGCCAGATTACCGAGTCCTAGTGCGCAAGGCGCGCAAAACGGCGCAGCAATACTTCCGACTGTATCAGGAGCACATCCCAGTTGCGCAGCTTGTGCGGGAGGTCGCAGCCGTCTGCTGGAGTTCACACGTGAGCGCGGGGCTGTTTAAGGGGCGGGCCACGATGGGCGCAAGGGTGGTTGCTGTGCAGCTGCCGCCAGCGTAGGCGGAGCCAGGTCGAGGTCCTGGCATGCGTTCATGGTGCGTCCGCACAGTGCTGGCATGGCTTGCTCTTGTCGGCGTTCGTTGATTGACCTGCCGTGATCATGTGACCAGCTTGCTAGTTTCTCGATCGGATCGTGGCTGCCACGGCTTGGGATGCACCTGCGTCTAGCAGCACCTGCAGCAACAGCAACAGGGGCAGCAGCAGCGGCGGCAGTTGGAGGTGCAGCCATTGACACCATAGTCGACATGCCTTTGTGAACACTACATGTGCAACGCGATGCACGTGGTCGTGTTGCAGACGCCATCACTGCACACCTAGCTCACGCGCTTGGGCCATGGCATCGCACCCTCCAATCCCCCCCCCTGGACACCACGCCTCCATGCCAGAGTCTGGCGGCGTGCGCCGTACGGCGTGTGGCTTCTCTGGCGGGTTCGACGACAACGGGTCGGAGCGGTTCGAGGCGCGCAGTCCGCAACCCGGCGGGCGCTGCTTGCGAGTGATCACCACGCACGGCTGGAACGTCGCTGCCAGCCGTCGGGCCGCAAACGGCGTGCTCTTGGCTATCGCGAACGAGAATTGGCGCACCGACAATGTCCGGCTGCACAAGCTTGGCACCCCGGTCGCCCTCACATCCACCTCAAGCTCCGTGATTGCTTGCTGCAACACTCCAATTCCGACACCCCGCACGGTACGCCCGCTCTACCCCCAGTCAACCCCATTACGGGCGACTTGATCTGGGATGCTCCCGCCATTCCGGGCTACTACAACGTGGCCTTTGTGGTAGAAGAATGGCGCAACGGCGTGAAGATCGGGGAGATTGTGCGGGATATGCAGTCATCGTGGTGGAGGCAGCAGGGTGCGGTAGGGGCAGCAGCGTGTGTGGGGGCAGCAGGGCGGTGGGAGCAGCAGGGCTGAGGGGGCAGCGGGGTGAGGCGGAGCGGCTTGGTGGTTGGTGCCGTGGCAACGGAAAGTGACGTCGAGTCTGCAGCGAGCGCTTCTGCCTGTTGAGATTGCAGTTGAGCCGATGTCTCCTCGCTAATGACGAGTCGCCGCGTCCAGTCCTCGGGTCGCACTATATTTTTGGCAAGAAGCCGGGCGAAACCAGCATCTAGCGACCGACGCCGGTGGCCGGGTGGTGTTCTCGACCGTCGCCCGCGTCGGCAACAACATCGAGACCATCGACCAGATGCTGTCGCTCGCGATGCCCGAAGCCAGCATTTCGGCGAACACGATGAACGGCTTAAATGTGTGATTATGCGCGGTGTGGTTGTGTGTGGCGTAGCGCTAGGGGGCCGATGTTGTGGTCGGCAATGCGTCGCCTATTCGCGTATGGATAAGCGCTGGGGGCTTGATTGCCGCCCTCCTGACGGGGCCGCAACGCCCACCAGGGGTGTGCTGGGCGCGACGCGGATGTGATGCCGCACCGCTCGCAGCCCTCACAGCCTGGCTGTCCCCTCGCACGCGACTGCATGTGTCCTTGCATGTGCAAGCTTGCACAAACACGCACGCACACTAACTCACACCCTCTCATCATTTGTCTCTCACCAACACACATACACACACACACACACGCGCACTGGCGCGCGCGCGTGCTCACTCTCCTCTTGCTGCGCCGCTCTAGGTGGGCATCACGGCCCTTGAAGCGCAATTTCGCAAAGGCATAACCGGCGGGGATGGTGCAGGACTACCGGCAGGAGGTGGTGTACATCAGCGCCAGGATCGTCGCAGTCGGCGAGCAGCTGTGGCGCAGGAGAGCGCCTCGAGCCATAGCGGCGCGGTAATCAGCGGCGGCGATCCGCGCGGCGGCGGGCAGCAGCGGCGGCGGGAACTGCGCCGCTTGCCGGCGGTGGCGCTGCAGTAGCATCCACAGCAGTGGTGGCAGCAGCGGGCAGCCCCAGCTGGCCGCGGCTTTGAACGATACCAGCCGTGTTAGCTAGGTGTGCTCGCGTTCCTGGACGATTGGAGCGCCGCAGCCAAGCAAGCCGCTCAGCCCGATGAAATTCGACACCGACCGTTTCGTTTCGCATTGGAGACCACCCTCTGATTCTACGGTAGGCGAGTAGCTGTGAGTGCACTGGGAATAGGAAAGGGGGATGTGCGAGGCGCGACAGGGACAGAGAGGGAGCCTTGATGCCCAGGCCATCGCGCGCGTGCGCGCCACTTCAGCGTTCAGCGTTTGCGGACGATGCACGTCGCCGCACGAAGAACGTATTTGATTTCGACTTGCCCATGCGCTTGGCCAAGGTCATGGCCTCGGCGGCGGCGGTGGCTTCGTCCAGCAGCGAGGCGTTGGCGATGGCCATGCCGGTCAGGTCGGCGCACATCTGCTGGAAGTGTGCAGCAGCTTCCATGCGCCCCTGCGAGATTTCCGCCTGGTACGGCGTGGAGTGCCGTGTACCACGCGGGGTTCTCGAGGGTCGGTTGCGCAGGATGACGTTGGCGTCTTGTGGGGCGCAGGTGTGATGCAAAGATGTGCGAAGCGATGCGAAAGGGAGAGGGTGCGGTTTGCAGACACAGACACACAGTGCAGGCTGAGCTGGCGGATGTGCGGCAGGCGACCCGCAACAGGAAAGATGCGACTGGTTCGCAGTCCGAACAGCCATATTTTTCGCGCGGCCAGCCAGCGCCGCGAGGCGCTCGGGCGCCGTCGGCGCGCGTCGCCGCCGCCCCCGGCAGCGCCGTTGCCTGACGACGCGGCACGGCTTGGCTGCCGCGGCCGCCGGTGCGGCAGAAAAAATACGCAGAGGATGTCGCGAGTCGGTCGGGCCCACAGCCGGAGCAGCAGCCGCGCCGCCCGGCCTGCAGCGCCACGTCGGGCGCAACCGGGCGGCACGGTCGAGAGGTGTGGTGCGGTGCGATGTGGTGAGGGGTTGCGTGCGGCGGCGGTGCGGCGGTTACACGCTGGCCTCTGGGTCGAGCGGTGGGTCCACGTCAGCGTCCCCTGGCACCAATGTGAAGTAGCTGTGACGGCGGCTCTGGAAGCGGTCGAGCACTGTCGGTGAGGGCTGGGGGTGAGGGGTGGGGGTGGGGGTAGCCTTCTAGCGTATGTTTGTTTCGCGAGGCTGCGTCACTTCAAACCCATTTTTGTGTGAGGTGTGCGCGCGCATCTGCAGTTGATATTGTTCGTCTGTGCTGCATGTGTAGATGCGCATGTAAAGGAGGGGTTGGACTGGAAATCGAGGCGGTATGTGACACTGCAGAGGATTTGGAGAGGATAAGAGCTGGAAGAAGCTGGAGAGCAATCCAAAGGGGGTGTGGACAGTTATCGAGAAATAGAGCCTAATTGTGCGGTTCTGATAGGGCCTGAGACTATTTTCACGCTTTTTTCTTTGCAAAGATGGGCAAATCGATTTCTAAGGCAAAGAACGTGCCACGCGCTCGCGAGCTATTGCGTGCGCATGGACGGCCCCCGGTGCCGGCATAAGGGAGGGGAAGTGTGGCACTGGAGCAGGCCGACCCCTCGTGCCATGCAGGCGCACGCATGTGCGGGCAAGTCCAGCCCGGCCAGCCCCTTCCAGCCGCCCAAACCCACCTGAAGCGCCTGCAGTACTGCTTTGGCGATATGATGGTCGGCTCCTTGCCGTTGCCCCCCAGGATGCCACTGCTCTTCACCCACGTCTCAAGCTGCTTGTCGCACGATGTCTGCCTGCAGCGGGCAGGCGGCAAGGCTGTCAGAAAACGCCGGGTCATCGGCACCCGGCAGCCGCTCCGCAGCCGCGTTCACACGGGCAGGCGCTTCCGCCCCGGCGTGGTGCTGGGGCCACCCCGGTCACCGAGGCCCGCCCGGCGCGCGGCGATCGCGAGATTGTAATCTCCACTCGCGACGAGGCCGCCGCATACGCAAGCAACATGGATCAGCGCAAGGTCCTGCTTTGGCGTGACGAAGACGTCCTCGACACCTGGTTCTCCTCCGCCCTCTGGCCCTTCGCGACGCTAGGCTGGCCCGAGAACACCGACCTTCTGAAGCGCCACTACCCCAACAACGTCCTCATCTCGGGCTTCGACATCCTCCGCCCCGACTGCACTGCCACCCCCGCTGCATTCCACCCCTGCGCGCACCTCCGCACTGTCCCCTTCCTGCGCCCCGCAACCCCAACCCAGCCTCTGACGATCGTAGATCCCCATATCTGAACCCTGGCAAAACCCTCAACCCTGAGCCTGGAAAACCCGGACCTGATAAAGTCTTGATGGCCAATGGCGTTGCGCTCTTGCCAGGCTCAGTGAGTTGGGCTTGTTGTACCATCAGCTCAGGGTTGAGGGTTTCAGGCGGTCAGGGTTTACCAGGCTCAG
>NNCB01001417.1:0-10874 GCA_002317545.1 Scenedesmus quadricauda | reverse complement strand
GTTGGTTGACGCGTTGCAGGAGGATCAGTTCCATGGGGTGGTGGGGTGGTGGGGTATGGCAGGTTGGGGCCTGGGCCTTGGAGGGGGGAAAGTGGCGTGGCCCTGCAGCCCCGCGGTGTGTTTGCGTGCATTGCCAGACTGGCGGCATGCGTGTGTTTGTGATGAGTGCACATGTGTGAATGTGTGTATGTGTGACTGTGCGCCGCATGTCTGTATGCGGATGTGGATGTGCACGTGTGTGTATGTTGTGTGCATGTGTGTGTGTATGTGTGCGTGATGGTGGGAATGTGTGTGTGTGTGTGTGTGTGTGTGTGTGTGTAGTGTGTGTGCGCGCGCGCGCACGCGCGCGCGCGTTGACCGCACCGCAGCTTCTTCTCGCGCTGTCAAGGCGGCTTTGCAAACGCCAGCGCCGCGCACCTGGCTCCCCTCTGGGCTGCCCGGCGTGTCGGCTCGCGCAGCAGGACAGCCCGAGGGGCACGACCCCCCGCGCCCCCTCGATCCGCGCAGGTCCGAGTGGCCCAATCTCCATCAACGCCGGCGGCCAGGGACTCACTCTGACGGCCGCAGACAAGGTGCCCCGGCCGCGCCGCGCGCTGCGCGCACGGAGGGGAGCCGTCGGCCGCCGCCGCGCCGCACGGCGCGCGCAGCTGCGCGCGCCGCGCCCGACCCGGGGCGCCCCGCCCCCCGCGCGCCTTGATGCGCGCTGCGGGATGTTACGGCCGGTCTGCTGTGCAGCCTTTTCGGCCTCGTCCTTCTCTCACGCATCCACCTTCCGTCTGTCACCCTTCCGCCCGCCACGAGCTCGCGGCCCAATCGACGTGGATCCGTCCCCATCCGCTCCCCCCCCCCTTTTTAATCCTAACCCCGAAAGGCCCCGCCATTGTCATATTGCAGCAGGCCGAAACCCGAATAGCTTTGCTGCTTGCCAATCCGGCTGCCATCGAACTGGTTGCGGAATTCGCCGGCGTTGTCGAAGAGACGACCACCGAGCGCAATCCCCAGCCCTTCCCCGATCGGCCCGCGCAAGCTGGCGGTCAATTCATAGCGACGCGTATCGGAGATATCGGCCTGGACCCGTCCGGTCCAGCGGTCACCGGGACGTTTCGAAATGAGGTTGATCGCACCCGAATAGGTGTTGCGTCCATACAGCGCCGACGCCGCCCGATGGCGCACCTAACACACGGTCGGGATCACGGTGCCCGCCAGTTCTGCAGGAACAGGACATGACCAGGTAGCCTCGAACAGCGCCTGACCAGGACGTCACCACCTCTTCGATCGACAGTTCGATAAAGGGGGTCGTGTCATAGGGGATCGACCAGGTGATGTCGGGCGGAAATCCTTGCGACAGGGTCGCCATCTGCTCGCGCACGCCCTCGGCGCGGCCAGCAGCGTTTGCGCCGGGGGTCGGCGGGGCTGGGGGCGTGTGAACTCCAATACGTGGTGGAGGCGGCGGCTGCGGCGCAGGGGCAGCCGTGCAGGGGCCGCGCCCTGCAGTGATTCCTCAGCAGCAGCAGCAGCAGCAGCAGCAGCAGCAGCAGCAGCGAGCGGCAGAGCGGCAGCAGCAGCAGCAGCAGCAGCAGGCGGATGATGAGCGACCTGGACGACGCTGAATGGCGTCAGCCGACGAATTCCTGTCGCAGCACGAGCAGCGGCTATCGCGCAGGGCTCCCTTGCAGAACAGCGTGGGCAGGAAGCGGGGCAAGGTCAGCGATAGAAGCGTGCCGCCAAGAGATCGAGAGATAGCCCGGCCGGCCGTGTCTGCTACCAACGGCGCTGCTGCGGCGGCGGCGACGCGGCCGCAGAAGCCGGGGCGGCACACAGCCTCGACGCGGCAGACGAGCAACAACAGCTCGACAGCCCTTGCCGCTGTCGCAGGCCGGTGGGATCACGCTGAGCAGCCCGGTGGGCGTCAGCGATGCCATCGGATCGACTCGGTGTCCGCCGCCCGTCGTTCGACTCGTTTGACCAGGAGGTCAGCGGCTGCAGCCACGGGTGCTGTGCACCTGGCAACCGCTCAGCCTGGTAATTGCTGTGTGTGTGTGTGTGTGTGTGTCGCGCGTGTGTGCCGCCTGCCTCGTGCATGCTGGGTCCTGAACCTACCACCAGAGGCCACGCAGCTCAACGGCTTTGCTGACTGTATGCACAAGTGTTTCATGGCCCATTCGGGCATCCCTCGTGGATTTGCACCTCCGGGCTGCTGTTCTCTTGTGGTTGCATAATCAGCCGGGGTCAGCGGGCGCGCGCATGACGGTTCATCGGTAAAGCCCCACTGGAGGCGGCCCGGACTAGTGCCTTGGGACGTAAGCAAATTATGGGCCCTTACGTAGACCGGCACGGGGCTTAATTGTTGCAGCTCGGTCAGTAGTTTCTGTCCGTCCGGCCGGGTGGTGTAGTTGGGCTCATCGTACCCGAAGTACGCCCAGAAGGGTTTCATGGCACCGAGGCGCGTAGTGAAGCATCCACCGGTGATGCGCCACGGTTATCAATGCTGGTGCGTGCACACGGCGACTTAAGCCGCGCTTGTTAATGCTGTTTTGCTTGCTGTCCAGTTTAAGGGTGAGTACCTGTATTGCAGGCATGCGAGTAGTTGATTCTTTTTCGTCAGGGCATCTCGAGGCCGGGTGACCAGTGCGGCGGCTGGCTGTGATACCGAGAACTCATGACAAGACGTCACGTTTGCCATCACGTCTCTTATGTTGTCTGTGGTCAGAGGAGTGACTGCGACACGAAGTACGGGAACTACTTCACATCGCCCACCTCCTTACTAGACGGTGCGCGTCCCGGGAGCCAGAGCGCGCAATTCGTACATTTCTGCGCAACGCAGCAAGTGGGAACCTCGGTAGAGGCTCCGCACGTTGTTGCATGCCTCGCACGGGCACCGCTACAAAAACAGCCGCGCGCAGGGCCTGCGAGACCTCGTGAAAATATGACGGCGTGAAAGGGCATCGCGCGCCAGCGATTGCACCGATGTCCTACCAAGGGGTTAATTTGGCGCCGGAACGAGCCGGTCGCGCGCCGCTCCGACGCCGTCAGCGCGAATCGCCGTTGCGCGATGCGGTTAAAAATCAATCGGTTTTGGATTAAAGTCTTAACAGAGCCATGTTCCATTTCAGGACTGGCATGGTGAATCGCGTCCGCACAGCCATCCGCCGCACAGGCCGGAATCCCCAGTTTTCCGGTAATATGTGCGGCTTAGCGCGCGATGCCGGGCGAGTGAGTGCTGCTGGCTTGGAGAGGTCATGCCGCCACGTGTTGCGCACGCCCTGCCGCGCTGCTTCCTGCATGGAAGCCCATGCCCGCCCCGTTGGCCTCGGACCGTTGCCCAAACGCGCGCAGCCGCCTCAAAGATTCCCTTGTGCCCGGGAAAGGAATCTCGGAAGGCCATCCCGGCCTCACCGTCGCGCCTCTGTCACCGCCCTTGCGCCCTGCTGCCTGCCCTCCCGCCCCCCGAACCACGGGGCTCAGTACACATGGATATTGTCATCCACGGCGTTGTCGCCTTCATCGATGCCTATGTGAGTCATCGCAACCATGTGGATCGTGCTGCATGAGTTGAGCCGCGTTGCTGTTGTGACGGGCTGCAGCGTACAGGATGCTTCGCGCCATGCTCCACATCCCAGCGCATCACCCTTTTCCCCCCACCGCTCCCCCCCCCACACACACATTCCAGGGTATTGGCGCCAACGATGTTGCCAAGTGAGTTCGCCCAGCAGCCCACCAGGCGACACAGCGCGCTGCCGAAACGCTTCTGTCCTGATGTCAACCCACCAGCGATCCTGTCGGCTTGGAGTCCTTCACACGCATGCCTGCTTACGACCGCCACGTGCCGCACCACCTTGCTTGGGTGTGATTCGACGCCGCCCGCCTTTCCCCCTATGCTGACAGCCTTCGGCACGTCTGTGGGCTCCAAGACCCTCAAGCTCTGGAGCCGCTGTGGTCATTGCAGGCGTTTTCGAGTTCTTGGGTGCGGTTAGTGCGTTAGCCCCCGGAGATGCCGATCTATCGTGAGTATCAAGCTCATCACATTGCTGCATTGCTAGCCGCGAGTACTTCCTCCGCCGCAGCAGAACCCGCGAACGACCCACACCCCACGCGCGGATCAATCAGTGACTCATCGAACAGATGCTGCTGGGCGGCAACGTGACCAAGACCGTCGCGGGCGGCATCGCCAAGACCTCCACCGTTCGAAGTTCCCGCGATCTTCATGTTTGGCATGCTCGCCGCGGTGGTGGGCGCCTCGACCTGGGTCCTCCTGGCCACGTACCTGGAGCTCCCCGTGTCCACCACCCACTCCATCATCGGCGGCGTCGTCGGCTTCGCCCTGGTGTTCGGCGGCGGCAACGCGGTCACCTGGTGCGTCCCGACGCCGCGGCTGCGGCTGCGGCCCGGCTGCGGCTGCGGCCGCGCGCCTGCTGTCGTGACCGCGGGCGGTGCTTCTGGCCTGCAGCCTTGCGAGCACCAGCATCCCCCCTCCCCTGCCCCACCTCGACCCAGCTCACCCTGAACCATCCAAGCCCTGCCTTCGACCGACCCACCTGCACCAAGCCCCTCGCTGTCGCAGGTACTACCCGACCGACGCTTCGCCTTCATTGGCGGCATGTCCCGTGTTCGACTCCTGGTTCCTGTCTCGCCTGCTGGCCGCCCTCATCACCCTCGTCCTGTTCCTCGTGATCCGCACGTTTGTGCTGCGCCGCACGAACTCCACCTCGATCTCCTACTGGGTGCTGCCCGTGCTTGTTTTCGTGCTATGATCATCAACATGGTCGTCATCATACCAAGGGCGCAAAGGCCTGGTGTCCATCCCGTCGAGAAGGGCGCCTGGATCGCCGCCATCGCGGGCGCCGCCGCGGCCGTGGTCAGCTCGCTGATCCTGTTCCCCATCATCCGCAAGCGCGTGAAGAGCCTTGACGAGGCCCCCACCTCCAAGGACGCCGAGGCCGGCGGCAAGCATGAGGACGTTGAGACCGACCAATTCCAGCAGAAGGTGCGCGGCCCGCAGTCCCTCCGGCTCCAGGGCCCTCGTCTGCCTCGGGACGACTGGACCGCCGCACGCGCGGCGAGCCCGGGCACGAAATCCCGCCGCGGAAATTGGCTTCGCTTTCCTGGAACGAGACGAGCAGGTTGAAGCCGCCGCGCCGAGGTCGAGCGCGATGCTGCCGAGCAATGCGAGTAGCGCGGGCAAGCCGCCGAGCGAGCGCTGACCTGTATATACGGCAATCGCCCCTGTCGGCTGTCGACATTGCCGACGCCGACAGCCTGAAGCGCTGTGGAGGTCGACCCCAACGACAAGACCGTGGGCGCCTGATTAAGCGCCTCAGGTGCGGCCCGGCTGATGCCCAGATCAGCGCTGTTACGGAGGGTGGCTCACAGATCGAGCACGCGAAGCATCTCGTCCGGCTGGGCGATAATCGCCACAGCAGCCGGTGCATCGAGCCGGGTCCCCACTGACGAGCCACGGTCCCGAATCCCGCAGCCTGGCGGCGGCTGGGTTGGAAGCCAATGCACCCGAACCCGCGCTGATCCCCGCCGACCCGCAGGAACGCGGGCATGTCTGGTGGGACGAGTTGGCGATCCGTGTTGACGTGAAGGACGACCAGTTCATCAGCCAGCACGTGCGCCAGACGTATCCAGTCGGCGACACTCACCGTCTCGGCACGGCGCATCGGATCGATGCCCAGCCTGTCCAGCGCATCGACCGCCCCCGACGCACCCCTTAGACTTTGGCGCAGCATCTGGGGCGGTACCCGCCCTTTTCGGAAACGCAGATTTGCTGGTCGGCGCAGCCGTCGGGTGGCCTCGTGGTGGCGGTGTCGGGCAAGCTGATCATCGACCGCATCCAGGTGGATCCCGCCGCAGACGATCGCAAGTTCCGCTTCGCCACGGTGGAGCGCATCTTCGGCGTGCTGATGGTCATCACCGCCTGCTCGATGGCCTTCGCGCATGGTGCCAACGACGTCGCCAAGTGGCCCGGCCGCTGTGAGCGGCGCCGCACCGGACGCCTTGACGCGGCGGCCTGCGTGGCGCTGCAGGAACCCGCCGGCGCTTCGCACGCACGCCGGCAAAGCCGATGACGCACGCGGGTTGCACGCGAACCCCCGTGTTCCCGGATCCAACTCTCTCGTCGCATCCACGGCGCGCGGCACCTCTCTCTGTCCGCAGTGCCGTCGGCCCCTTCGCCGCTGCCCTCTATGTGTACGAGAACCTCAAGGTGCCCGGCAGCAACTCCGACGCCCCTTCTGGATCATGGCCCTGGGCGCGACCGGCCTGGTGGTCGGCCTGGCCACATACCGATACAACAGCATGGCGAGGCCGGGCGTGGCGCAACCCACTTGCGCTCGGCATCGGTCAGCGCACGGTCGCGTTCGCCGGCATCGCCGGTGGCAGCCCCCTGCGGGGACATAGGTACCGAGCCGCGGTTCGATGATGCGGTCGGTGACGTACCAGATGACGGGCAGGGCGTTGGTACGCACTGCGGCCTGTCTGGCGGCCTGACTCAGCGGACCGCAGCACGTAGTCGGGATGTCGCGGATTATTGGGCAGCCTATGCGCACGCACTGATGATCAGCGAGTGCTGCAGCGAACGGCTGGGCCGGACCATCCTGCTGCCTCCGCTGACCCGCCGCCTGCGCGCCCCCGCCCTGCCCCAATTCCCCAGCCGCCCGCGGCTCGCTGGGACCGCCACCGCTCTGGTCATCTCCGTCGGCATCGTGTTCGGCCTGCCCCTCTCCACCACCCACACCATCTGCGGCGCCACTGCCGGCGGCGGCATTGCGGAGGGCCGCTGGAAGGCCATCAACTGGGGCCTGTACCTCAAGATGTTCTCGGCTGGTGAGTTGCGGTTCAGGGCCTGGGTTTTGGGCGGTCCCAGTGTGGCAGGGCCTCCAACTCTGGGGCAGGGGCGACTGAGAAGTGCCCACCCTGGCCTTGGGCTATCCCTCGTCTTGGAGGGGTGCAGCAGCAACGCCCGGAGGGCCGACGGGATCCTTGCAGCCGCGGGCTGGGCGTGGCCTTGGCATGGCCGTGGAGCGAGCATCGCCATTTCGCGCCCTGGCGGCCGATCCTGGTGTCGCCCTTCGCCGGCAACTTCTTCAATGCACGCGGGCTGGCCACCCTGCTGTCGGAACTGCGATGGGTCTGGTTACCGCTGTTCGCCTGCCTGGGCATCGACACCGGCTCCCGCATCGACGAGGCCGCCTTCAACGACCTGGTGCAGGCAACATCAAGGCCGCCAACGCCACCCTCAACTCCACCGTCGCGGTGCGCGCCGCCTGTAAAGGCACGGACACACAACTGGGCATAGCGCCAGCCAGCTCCTGTCTTTGAGCCCGTCTTCCTTGGCACGCAATAGAGGAGCTCGCGCACTCGGAACACAAGCCCCTCAAGTAGGGCGATCAGCAGCCAGCTGTGCGCTGAGTCAGTCGCTCATCGTTCAAAACCTGACTGATCCTCGCTTTTCCTTTCCTTCATGCTGCACTCCAACACTTCCCCAGGCCTTCCCCGCCTCTGCCGCCGAGGCTGAGGCCCTCTTCAACACCACCGGCAAGATCAGCGCGTCCGGCGTTGGCCCGAGGCGTCGGCCGTGATCGCCGCCACCCAGAGCGTGAAGTGGTTCGCCGGCAACCAGACCAAGGCCTAAATCCTGGGGTACAGGCCTGGCGCCGCACCC
Organism: Scenedesmus quadricauda; assembly: GCA_002317545.1. Classification (NCBI taxonomy): domain Eukaryota; kingdom Viridiplantae; phylum Chlorophyta; class Chlorophyceae; order Sphaeropleales; family Scenedesmaceae; genus Scenedesmus; species Scenedesmus quadricauda. The sequence continues at coordinate 3,208 of NNCB01001417.1, read as the reverse complement.
TGGCGGGCGCGGCTACACTCCTGAGCCGTCAGCTTCTTCTGTCCGGCTCCGCCGCGATGGCCACCGCCCGCGACAGCGTACAGGGCTGTACTTGCGGCTCTTTCGGCCGGAAAGTACCCCACAAAAGAGGTATTGAACCGGCCTTCTTTGGAGTACCCCCCACCGGGATTACGACGCTTGCCGTCAGCCGGTTTTTTCCCAAGGCGAAGCATAGCCTTCGTACGTACAAGGTACCTGAGGACAGCGAGGTACTTGCTAGTCCGACGCTTTCACCAGCTCTATCCGTTCGTCTTTGAAGTCGTTCCAGCCGGTCCAGGGCTGTTGAGCACGAGGGTTTGTCCAGTCGAAGGCGTGACACTCGATTCAGCCACACGCGCGGCGGACAGCTGGAACGATGAACACTAAAAATCCCCACACTCCCCTGGCTTCGCGCCAGGGGTGCGTCATTCGTTGCCCGAGGTGCGTATCAGCGAAAACACTCCCTTCACGCCAGCGCCGCGTACTTTGGCGTGGCAAGCCCGGAGAGGCCGATGCACCCAGCTTCACATCGTTCGCGGCAATTCGTCGAGGTCGGACAGGATGAAGCGCTTCATCAGCCCCATCAGGTCGTTGACCTCTTCCTCGGGCCGCTTCCAGTTTTCGGAACTGAAGGCGTAGAGCGTGCTGAGCGCAGGTCCTGTTGGTGCACGCGCCCTCGGTTTTGGGGGACAGTGAAGTCGTTTTTGGCACAAAGAGAGTAAGTCCTCAACGACCTGATCCCCGCTACCGGCAGACCGGATCCTGCTTGACCTGTAGCAGGCATGCTGGTGTGCGGAGCAGCGCTTGCTCAGCCCATGCAGATGAGCTGCTGAGCAGACATATGAAGGGAACTGGACCGGGAACAAGCTCCAGCTACTGAAGGTGCACCCTCTGTGCGGCCACATGTACATCTGGAGCTGCACATCCTGGTAAACGGTATGACTGCCGACCTCCAACTGAACAACCAATACCGGTCAACAATAGCCTACTCCAAAACCTGGGCAGGTAAACCCTTTTCCTTTACCGCCGCGGCTAACCATAACCAGAGTACCCGAAGCGGGGAGGTCGTCGTTACTTTGCCGAGACGTTTCTTCAGCGTAGACAGAGGTCAACTCCTGGCATTGCGGTGGTTGTCGGTTGTGCAGCCTCTCTTTCGGCGCTCACAGCAGTTGCCGCAAGGCGGGGCAGCAAGGGGAAAAAACAGGGCAGCCTGTTGCAGCGCTTGGCCCGCATTGCACGCTGGGGTGTGCCTCATCGCCCGCCGCCCGGCTTCGTGGCTGCAAACATCACGAACATGCGCGCGCGGTCGCGGGCGTAACCCTCATGGCCGACCTCTTCGAAAATCCGCTGGGCCTCGACGGCTTCGAATTCGTCGAATTTTCGGCGCCGGAGAAGGGTATTCTCGAACCTGTGTTCGAAGCGATGGGAAAGGGGTGGTGATGGGGTGCAGGCGGTTGCAAGCGGTTGGTTGGGCAGGGCGTAAGGCGGGAGGTAGCCGGCAGGCCAGCTGGATAGTGTGTGCGCTCGTCAGCTGGCCGCGCCAACTTACGAGGCTCGATGGGGGCCCGGGCCTGGCTGAGGGACGCCAGGGTGGGCGCGAGGTGCACAGCCGAAGGGGCGGCTGCGAGGAAAAGATAAGCACCTGCCGCCGCCGCTGCCGCCGAGCCAGGGCTTGTCTGCAGCAAACAGGATGAACCTGTTGGCACGGACGCAGCCGCGCCAGGCCAGCCCGACCTGGCCGGCCAGCTCCCGCAGCTCTGCCTGCTCCCACTGCCTGTACGTCGCCGCCCGCCCCCGCGCCCACGGCGTGCGCTCCAGCGCCTGCGCCGCAAGCGGGCGGGCGCCCGCGGGCGCACCGCACCGGTTGCGCTGCGGCGCCTGGGCTGACCCGCACCCCTGGCTTTCGCCTGCGCCGGCGCGGGCCGCCGTTCCGCGGCCGGCAGGTCCAATCGGCGCCGCCGCAGCTCGCGCACAAGCACAGCTGCGATCCTGTCGCCTCAGCGCCGGGACGCACCACCCGGGTCCTCATCGACGCGCAGCCGCCCAGCCCGGCGGCCCTCCGCAACGAGTCGGGCGCGCCACAGACTCCCAGCTGAACCCGGCCCGCGCGCCGCGCACGTGCGAGATCGGGCGCGGTGTCCGCGGACAGTTCGCCGGAATAACGGAAAACCGCGATCGGTCCGGGAAGCGCAAACACGCCGCCGGCTACCCCGCCCGTTTTCGTGCCCAGCAACTGGTGCGGGACGAGCATCGGCGTTGCGGCTATCAGATAATCGTCGTTGATGAGGAAGATGGGGGCCAAGGGGGCGTCTGGTCGAGCGGACGGCGTGGCTGTGATGGCGAGTAGCTCGTTCTGCAGGCCCAGGTATGCGGGCTCGCAGCAACCCCCTCAGGACCTCCGTGCCCGGAAGCGGGCAACCCGCGCACCGAGCGGCGCGGCGCGGGCGCCCATCAACACTCCGCATGGCGCCGCACCCTCGGCGCGCATGCGAGGTGGACGGCGCCGTGGGCGCTGCGCACCAGCTTTGGATGGCGGCGCCCGCATGGATCGCGTCGACGCTGCCCGTCGCAAATCGGCAGCCGCGCGATGTCCGCGCGCACGCACAATGGGCGAACCCCTGGAAGGAGGGGAGGAGGTGCCACATCAGCGCGGTCAGCGAGGGCGTAGCGGGTTCGACAGACCCAGCAGGCTTCCAGTGCACAATGGTGGCGGCGGCAGTATGGGCAGGCCGCCGATGCGGTGGTATGAAGAGGCCGGCATGTTCATATGTCGCTGGAGCTGGACGGTTCAGCGGGCCACGCGCAGCCCTCGAGGCACCGGAGCCTCGCTCTGAGCGCAGCGGCCGCCGCGGCGGCGGCCGCGCCGCGACCTCCGCCGTACTCGCCGGCGCTCCGGCCCCAAGGGCCCCTGCCGCGGTCAGGCTCCACCCCATAATGCCCACGCCGAAACCGCGCCGCTGCTACTGGTCTCGCGACCACGCCCGCCCTGGGGTGGGCAGCATTCGAGCGCCCCTCACCCTGGGTCCGACCGCTATGGCGATCTTCGGCTGGTCGTGCCTGTTATCGCCATGATCTACAGCTTTGACGTGCGCGACCATGAACGCAGCCTAGCGCAGGCGCGCGAAGAGGCGCTGAACGGCCGGCCCGCAGCTGGCGTCGACCTGGGGGCGGCGGGGCGGGGACATGGGGT
>NNCB01001416.1:0-10880 GCA_002317545.1 Scenedesmus quadricauda | reverse complement strand
GGGTAGGTGGGTTTTGCGGATTGTGGCGGGCTGGCCGCGAAGGCTGCGATGTCATTGCATGCCCCAAGCACCGCCCGAAGCCCCGATGCGCCAGGGAACAAGGGCGCAACGCACCCTGCCGCCAGCAGGCGCCGTCCCCCATGGGCGTGATGAGACGGTCATCCACGCGCGCGCGCGCAATCGCTCACCCGCCGCCCCGCACCGCCGCACCTTGAACTGGCCGCCCGATGTGTAATGCAGCATGCCGCAGTTGTTGGAGATTTGGTTGAAGGCCAGCAGCAGGAAGCCCATGTTCATGCCCTCAACAATGGGGCGCAGCCCCGTCATGGCCGCGCCAACGCCCATGCCCATGAAACCGTTCTCTGCGGAGGCGTACCGCGATGGGCACAGCAGCCGCACAGGCGTGGGGTTGCAGAGGTGGTGCAGTGCGACCCAAAAAACGCCGAGCCAGAGGGTCGGCGGACGTCAGCAGCGATTGGCTGCGAGGGCTGCGCCCAACCGCATCCGCCTTTGGCAGCTGCCCCATCCACAAGCTGCGCTCCCCGAGCACTCCTCATGCCGGCCCGCGCACAGCCCCAACCCCCAACCACACTCACCGCAGATGGGGGTGTCCAGCACGCGCATGTCCCCGTACTTCTTGTAGAGCCCGTAAGTGACCTTGTAGCTGCCGCCGTAGTGACCCACGTCCTCGCCTGCACGCAGGGGAGGGTGGGGCCGACGCGCGGTCGGGGCGCGGCGGCGCTCGGCACGGCTCGCATGCTGCAGCACGGCTCTGATGCGGCGCCGCCGTTCGGCGCAGAACGCCTGGACCGCCTTCAAACTCAAGTCTTCGGTCCTACGTGCCGATCAAGTGCACCGGCAGTTGCGGCCGCGGCTCTGCGGCCCGGGCCCACCCGAGTCCGTTGGGGAGGGCCGCTGCCGCTCTCACCCATGACGCAGACGGTGGGGTCCCGCTCCATCTCCTCGTCCGTCGCCTCGCGCAGTGCCTCCCACATCATGATCTCCTTCTTCTGGCGAACGGCCCCTCGGTCGGCTTGCCGGCGTCGGCGATGACGCGAGCCGCATAAATGACGGTGGTTTTTGCATAGGCCGTCGTGCCGAGCAGCGCGAGCGCGCGCCGACGCAGGACAAACCAGGGTGTTGCGCGGGCGGACCCAGGCGGGATGCATATGTAGGTTCGCGATATAGGTGTCACATCAGCAAGAAGGCCGGCGAATTGCCGCCTGCTGGCAGTTTGATGCCCCGCGCTGAAAAATGAGCGTTAGTCCCCGCCGTCTGCCCGAGGTCCCGTCAGCGGCTATGTCGGAGGATTTAGCGCAAGGACTTTCTTTTCGTGCGAAGTCGCATCAGGCGCACCTGTCCTGCCTGTGATCGCAGCAGCCTGACGAGGCGTTTGTCCTGAGGTTCGAGCATGGTCTGCTGGTGACTGAGTCGAGTAGGATATGCAGACCTCTGGGTAAGGTGGGAGCAGCGGAGCTGCAAAAATGAAGAACATGCATAACGCCTTCCCTGCTGCGCACGAAAAACTGATGCGCGCGTCGGTCATGGGCTTCAAACTTGTCATACCGGATTGTATGGACTCCCTGAGACATAGTTGGGGAGATGACTGAACCATGGCCGAACGCCGCCTTTTCGAGGATGTCGCCGACACGATCCGGCGCCTGATCCTGGACGGAACCTACCCGCCCGGGACGCGGTTGCCGGGGCGCGATGCCGGCGCGAACGCGATTGTCCGAACGGTTCGAGGTCAGCCGCGTGGGTTGCGCGAAGCACCAGGTGCATGCCTTTGCCCTGGCCGTAGAGCGCATGCTCGGCATCGAGGTGCCGCGCCGTGGTCAGCTGATCCGCGTGCTTTATTCCGAGATCGGCGTCCTGCGCTCTGCTGGCGCTTTATGAACGTGGCCACCCAGGCCATGTCAGGGTTGGGACGTTCGATCCGATCACGCTCGGGCATATGGACATCATCCGGCGCGGTGCGAAGCTGGTCGACCGGCTGGTGATCGGGGTAACGACCAACATCACCAAATCGGGTTGACTTTGGGAAGATGCGAACGGTCACGGCGATGGCTCGATCGAGGCGATATCCGCGTCATCTGCGACTCAACATCCTGCCAGATGTCAACCAGTCCGCTGCCGCTGCGCCCTGCACACGCGCCAGCTCAGCCGACGGCGTGCAATCGCCGCCTGCACGTCATTGTGCGTCCGCGCAGCGCCGCCGCTGCGCGCGACTGCTCAAGCCCATCCGACCAGCATCGCCAGCGCCTCGGGCGACGGCTCCGGCGGCGGCCCTGCGGGCGCCTGCGGGGCGCGCCGCGCGCCTCCGCGCCCGATCGGGGCCGCGCGCACAGCCGTCGCCGTGCTGCCGGACGCAGCTTGCGCTGGGCAGCATCGGCGAAGCCAATGGCAATGCCGCCATCATGATCGACAAATCAAAGGACCGAACCATGACTGACGAGTGACGCGCCGACGGCGCGGCAGCTGCGGGACGGAAAAGATTCGGAGCGATTCGCACCTGTCGCGGCGGGCGTGCGTCGCGGGCGGAAGTTGCGAAGGGAAGGCGGCGGCGCAGTCTCACATGGGCTCAAGCGACTGAGGCGTGCAGCGGCGGGACGCACGTGTGCGCCCCTGCGCCTCCCCTGGGCGCACCGCAGCTTCCTCAGTCCGAGGAAGTTCGCCCGCGGCGGCATTGCCCGCCGCGACGCACAGCGCGCGAACGGACGCCGCAGCATCACCGCCAGCAGCAGCGCAGGCCCGACAGGTACACGAGGCCTTTTCGCTGGCTTGACGGCCAGATCAAGAAGCGCGTTGGAGGGCGAGCTGGCGAAGGGCACGAATTTCGAGGATCTTTGCCCACGCGCCCGCGCTCAACGGCGCGGCGGCGTGAGCGCACGGGCGGGCGTGCGGTGTCGCGTCGAGACTATCGAAGACCCGCTGATGCGCGCGCGTTTGAAGTAGGTTGGTGGGTAGCTGGGCGTTGGCTTCTGGATCGTGAGTTTGGGGGAGAGGGGGATGGCGTGGTGATTGATGGGAGGCGGACGGGTACGGCAGCTCCTACCCCTCGTTTTGCTGCCGTTGCGATCATGCGCTGGCACCCTGCCAAATGCCACCGCTGCCGCTTGATCCTGGTACCCTTCGCTTCGTGTCCCCACGCCGATGCCGCCCATGTGGCTGCGAGGCGGTATTTGGTGATGCCAAGCTGCCGGTCAACACCTAGAGAGGGTACAGTGCTATGGCGAAGTTGTGGATGGTCGCATACCGCCTGAAGGTCGTGCAACCCAACGCGCGGTAGTGCGGATGACAGGGCTGGGGCAGGGGGTGAAGCAGGATGTCGCACGACAGGCAGCTGTCTTGTCGCCGTTGAGCACCGCGTGACTGCCCACCTGAACTGGTACATGAGCAGACACCCAAACAGCAGCTGCGAAGGGCTCTTGAAAGCCAGCCCTTGGCCGAGGCCGCGAAACAGCAGTGGTGCACGCCCATGTGTCTGGCGCGCTGCATGTGCTATCAGCGAGGTCCCCGCTGTGGCCAGCAGCAACCCTTGGTTACGGGTGCGTGCGCGCTGCGGATGGTGATGCGCTCATATGGGGATTAAAAGCGTTTTAGTCAACCCTAATTAATTACACAAACTACCAACTACAATTTATGCGACTAAGGTTTACAACTTTACATCGTGGGCTAGTTGTTCTACTGCTTCTAATGGGTAGCTGTTGCAGTAGGGCAATTACACACGAGCCACCATCCGGGGCCCAACTGCTCTTGCCATCGCGCCCGAACCTCGCGCTAGTTTGCGAGGACATGTCGTGCAGAAAACCCCTCGTCATCTGCTTCATACACCAAGAGCAGCTTCGGCTGGCCACCTTCCGCTATTCCAAAGATCACGTCGCCCACTTTCACCGCATTGAGGGCCCTCGCTCTTGCTGACATTGGTACCCTTCTTTCGCCAGTTTGAATCGAAGCCACCTAAGGTCTCCGCTATCTCATCGAAGGGTGACGCACTAGCTCCTAATGGTTATACCGCCCCCAGCCACGCTGGCGCGGGTCCCTGTCGCCCTTGCATCGGCATATCGGAACCATTTGCGGCCAAATCATGGTGATGGGGCGACGAAAGATTGAATAAGCTGCCTGCCATCGACCGCTATATCGCGCGGCTCATCTTTTTCCCCATGCTCGGCACGCTCGTGCTGTCGGCGATGCTGCTCGTGCTCGAAAAGATGCTGTTGAACACGAGGAAGCACTCATTTCGAACGCAGCCCTACAGTTGCCGCGGACAACAGGCCCGCGTATCACTTTACGGTTGCATTTACGAGGAGGTAGGAGCCCGACGGAGTGAGCTGGGCGCGGCGGCACCTGGGGGGTGGCAGCATCGCGAGGTGGCGGGGGTCGGGAGATAGGTTGAGGGCAGTGGTGCAGGCCTGTCGGCAGGGTACAGGCCCAGCCACGGCACACTGCGGCCGACGACTTGAACGTCGCCAGCCAGGCTTTGCAGAGGCCGACGCCACGGCCGCTACCGTGCTGGGGTTGCTCCTGCGGTTGCGAAGCGGCCACGGTACCGTCGGCACACGGCAAAATCGCAGCGGCCACACGCATCCTAACGGGTGCTCTCAATTGGCGGTCTTCATGCGGTTTTGGTCTTTTCCTGCTGCATTTGTCTTTGTGAACTGACATGATGTATGCCATCCGTACCAGTACCTCTCCCACCCCAAGGTACTGGTCCAGCAAGAACGAGAAGGAGGGCCTCGCCGTGTTCACGGTGAGAAGCGCGGCGCGCCCTCAAGCCGCGCCGCGGCGCCTAGTAACAGCAAGCCACGCGCTGGCGCCGGCTCGTCGCCCGGCGTAGCGCTGGTGCACGTGCCCACGAGTCCTGCGCGTTGTCGCGTCGGCCCGTTCCATTGACCGTGGCCGACCGATGCTCTCGCGCCGGCGCCGCCTCTCTCCGCCCGCCCCAGGACCCCCTGGCCATCATCGGCGTCATCGCCATCTCTTCCCCTTCATCTTCGTGCTCTCGCCATCGCTCAAGGCGACATCGACACCAGGTGGTGAGCCCGCTGTCCGACAGACAATGTCAGAAGCGCTACGCCTTTGCCTTGATGGGCTTCTGCATGTGCATCCTGCGGCCCGCTTGCACCGGTGCGTATGGCCGTTACATTGCCGCGAGTTCAGGCCCCGGGCTCGAGCCAGGTGCTTCAACCCCGCATAGCCCGGCTTGAATTTCCACCCCGTCACCCACGCCGCCTCCGCTGCCCGGCCCGCTGCCGGCCCGCATCGCAGCGTTTACAATAGACCTGTCCCGAGCCAGTGTTCGGACTGTGAGCGCGCCGCAATCTTGCAGTTGATCGCTGAGCGGCGCGGCGGGCCGGTCCCGCCCGTACTGGAACAGTTCGGGATTAGCCGTATAAATAGACTGGCCTTCTGCCGGTAGCTGAGCAGGATCGGCGTTTTTAAAATACATTGGATAATCATAGGTCTGCCTGGTGGCGCTGCAAGGCGCTTTAGGGAGATTGGGCGAGCATACAGACAGAACTGCGGCATCATTATTCACCCCATCCGACTCTACTGTGGATGTTGGCGGCGAAGTTGCCGATGCCTGGCTCCACGCGAGGTCCCAAGGTATTTGCATCAGTATGTTGTTAAGATCCCTTTTCCTAGTCTTTTCCTTGCATTTTTATCCGGCTGTAACTCTACCATGCACCAGATCTACCCAGCTGGCTGAAAGGCCCGTTTGGGAGAAGAAACCCACTTAACCAGGCTGAGCAAATGCGCATCATCCAAAAAAACCAGAAACAGCTGCGGTTTGCGGCTTTCATATTTTTTCGGGGGTCGTTCCGGTACTGCGAGCCACCGCGACCATGCCGTCGGGAACAGCTGGGCTACCACGGCTGGATGCACCGGGTTTACCAGACACCAAATAGTTTGACAAGCGCCATTAAACATGCTGATTGTCGTATAACCTGCTGACTGCATGGCTACTGTCAACCCATTGGAACAGAACGGTACACACCATCCGTTCCCATCCTTACAAATGCGCTAGCACCGTGGTGCCCTACGCTTTACCGCAGACTACCAGACTATGGAATTGATGCGACAGCATTCATGTCACCAGATCGCGAACGCTTCTTTACTGGATGAAGCAACAGCGGCGGCTGAAGCTATGGCCATGTTCTTCCACGCTTTAAACATACGCACCGCGGAGCATCCTCCTCATGAGTCATCGATAGAGCAAGTAGGACATATAACCCTCATATTAAAGAGGATGTTTCTTTACCACCCTTTGGCTGCTAAACTAGGGACGGCTTGTGATGGTGGTCGGGATTGAACTACTGTGAAGGTTGGAGGAGGTTTGGGTAGTTTGGGCAAAGAGACGGGCAGCTTTCTTCGTGGCCATGTGATGGCTCTCCTCGTCAGTTGACTTGCTGGTACTGCTGCCCAGTGCTCAAACGGCGTACGGGTATCGGACCCGGACGCAACCGCCGGCGCGCAACGCGGACCCGGACGGATTCGATGGCGGCATGGCACCGGCAGGTGCGCACCGCGGACTGAAACGCTCGCACAGGCCGAGTGGGGTTCTTAAGACTTGTTTCGCTCGTCTTCACCTTGGGCTCGGCCCTCCCCGCTTCGTCGACACAACAGAGACTTTGCAGGGCTGATCTGTGGTCCACCTCGCGCGCCCCTCGCCGCGCCCAGCCTCCTGATTCGTTTGAGTTTGCCGATCGCGTCATGCAAGCTCGTCAGCTGCGCCCGCGCGCGGCCATTGGCTCGTCAGCACGCTTGCAGCACGCAGCTCTCCCGCGCCTCAGCGCGCTCCACACGGCTTCAGAATACGACAGGTGTGTCATGCGGAAGGCGGGGACGCCGAAGCCTTACCAGGCGTCCTGACGTGGAGGAAGCGCGCGGCGTGCTCGGCGTCGCCGCCTCAGCTTCGTTCGACGACATCTTGTCTGCCAAAAGCAAAAAGCTTGAGGGCACCGATGACGATGGCCGCCTCAAGGCGGGATCCATGCGCTCTGAGGCTGGTGGTTTCGGGCGGCAGCGCAGCGAGCGCACACTCGCCCTTGTCACGGCACTGGCCCTGTTGATGGGGCTTAGCCGCTCGACCGCGGAGGACCTCTAGCCCGGGTTCGGCCGTGCGCACTCCAGTACCACCCAGTCCCGTCGAAGGCTGCATCCGACGACCTGTTCATGCCAGCATGAAGAAGCGCATCAAGGAGATCTGCGAGACGCACGTCCGCTACGGCTACCGGCGGGTGTATTACATCCTGCGCCGGGACGGTTGGTGCGTGAACCTGAAGAAGGTCTACGGTCGTGCTTGACAGGGAGTTGGGGCATCCAGACTCACTCAGACCTCCCACTGCGGCGCGGCCACATTTTGATGGCCGTATTGTCGTTGTAGAATGGGTGGATTCGATGGCGACAAAACCTCTGAAGTATATCACGCAGCGTCATTATTTGCCCACAGCAAGACTGCTCATGCCTCCTGCACACACCCACCCGCCTTCGCCGAACTGGTCGCCGCACCGACGTACCCCGTCTCCTCCCAGCGCGGCGCCTCGCAGCAGCCCGCCTCCTGCAGATGCTCCCCGGCGGCGTCGGCGTCGCAACGCCGTCGGCGCCCAACGCGATCGCGCTGCGTCGCCGTCTTCGGCGCGCTGGCGGCGTGGGCGCTGGCGGGCGCGCTGCGGACGGGCCGGACGCGCAGGCGGCGATACCGGCGGCACTGCATCATCGCGCGGCGGGCGCCTTCAGCTTCTGTCGGCGGCGGGACGCCTACCGCGTGTCCTGGTCGGCGCAGCCCGCCCGCCCGCACGCCCGCGCGGCGCGGCGCGGCGCGCACGCACGCTTGCGCCCGCGCTCTGTGGTCGTTGCGTTCATGTGATGGTGACGGGCCAGCCAGTAGCTGCCGCTGCACTACCAGGGCGATCCTGGCAGATGGAATTGCCGCACATCGGCGACTGGTTGGCACCCACCCCATTCGCGCAGGAATGCGAGCGTCTGCCTCCGCTGTCCGCCCCTCAACCTTCACTGTCCGCGCTGGCGCGCCCTCGACCATCACAGGCCGCGCGGCGGGCATCACGTTTGGCGCCATGGTGGCGGGCATCATGCTTGGCGCAGGGCTCAACGCGTGGCTGCAGATTGACATCGTGCCCATCGGGGTGAGTGGGCAAGCAGAAGGCCGGGGAAGAGGCAGAGCCACGCATGGCCTTTAATGTTGAAGCGGGCTACCTGGTTTTTTCTTTCATTGCTATCTGACGCATTCCCTCTTGGACACGCTGTGTCAAGGCAGCACCCCCCCAACGGCCGCCTTGTTGGGCTTGCGCACCCACGCGTCGGCGGTTTTTCTCAGCACCCACAACTCGCGAACCTCTAGAAAATGCCCATCGCCCGACTGAGCCAGCGTCTTCGGATCCCGGGCGACGTTGGACGCTCGGCGATCGCCGCCATCGCCGCCGGGATTTTCATCGTGTGAGGCGAAAAGCGGTCGCAGGCTCGCATCCAGGTGCTTTCAGTGGTTCGAGTGCAAGACACGTGACATCGCCGTCTCCGCGCGCTGCTGCTGCTGCTGCGCTCCGCAGACGGGCGGTGCTGTTCGCGCTGTTTGACACCAACCGCCATCACGGCCCACCAGGGTCTCGACGTGTCAGCGGTCGTCCCCTTGCCCACCCTGGCAGAGGGTCGGCCCGGCCATGTCGATCTCGTGCCCCTCGCGTTCAGCCGATGCGTTGACAATGAGAACGTTCCCATTTAGACCGAACAGGTCATGATGGGACAGGTCCCCAGTCAACGCGCAGCTGAAGGTCGATGTCCACGGCCTCGCGACCTGCGTCGCTGCATGACCGGCGTCTAGACGCGCTTCGGACCTTGTGGGGATCGATGTCGGCGGCGCGGCGGCGCAGGACGACGATCCGGCCATAAGTCGGGTTACTGGCGCTGAGTCGCGAGGCCGCTACGCTCGGGCGTTTTCCAGATCGAGAGCCGCGCGCAGATGTCGATGCTGCCGCGGATTGTGGGAGGGGGGGGAGAGCTGCCCATTGTGCAATGCACCCGGGTCGACCAGATCCCGCTGTCGCCGACCACCGGGGCGCGGCAATCTGCCGCCCGCGCATCTGTACCGGATCAGTTCAAAGGCGACGCTGCTGCTCGACCGGCTCGGCACCGTCAAATGGTGTTGATGGTCGCGTGCCCCGGCGCCGAAGACCCCTCGGTACGCCGGCAGGCGGCCGCGGCAGCCCGCGGCTGCGAGCTTGGGATTATGGTGTGTGCTGCCCCGAGCGCTCGGAGCAGAGGTGTTGGTATGGATCGCGTTGGTGGGCGTGCGCACCGGCTGAGAAACTTCCAAGGGGTTCGCCCTGCCCCGCTCGGTCGCGCGCTGCCCGCAAGTCTGACCGATGCTGCGTTTGGGAGCCCGAGCTGAGCGTATGCGGGCTGGGTTCCTGGCCCAGGGTCATCGGGTCCTGGTTGCGACCTTGGTGTACTATGATGTTGCTGAGAATGCTTGCCCCGCATCAACTGCAGGGGACAGAAAAAGGCAGTCGGCCATCTAGTTTACAATTGAGATGATGCACGGCTTCTTCAGCATCTTCACGTCGGGGCCGTGGACGATCGGCGACATGAAAAGCCGCCTGCCCGCCGCGATGCAGGACAAATGGGCGACCGCCCCGAACCCCGGCCCGGCCGGCATCGGATCGGCGGCGCCCGGCGGGTCGAGCCTCGTCGTTTTTGCCGGCACGCAACACACCGGACGACGCCAAAAAAAAACTTCAGGGCCTTCTATCGACTGCTCGGGGGTAGGCGGCAGCGCGCGCGCCGCCGTGGGGGTAATGACGCCCCGGTCGTTGGTGGGTGAGTTGGCGGTGTAGCCGTTGGGAATATCGCTGGCCGTCAGCCCCCAGCATTCTGCGCTGTAGCCGTAGTACTTCTGCGGATTGTCGATGCAGTACGCCTGGTTGATCAACGTGTGGTGCTGGTTTTGGGTCCAGTAGTTGGCGTGGGCGTCGGTGCTGGCAGCGGGCTGGGCCAGGTGATGTGGGGTTTAGGTGGACGCCAGTACCCGTCTGTGGAGCCTGCATTTGAATTCGCACGAGGCTGCCCCGGTGCGACAATAGCACGACGGGACTCCTGCTCCATGCACGCGAGCATAGCGAACGGGTGCGGCGCGGCCTGCGGCTCGCAACAGCTGCTTGCGGCCGATATCGTTCACGCGCCTGGCTTCCCTCGATCTTCTCTTATACGCGCAACTATATGCAGCCGCTCCCCCCCGCGCGATGCCAATTTCCTTAGGCGGGCACGAGCATGGGCACGACGCGGCGATGACGAGCAGCGTGAGCACCACGGTGGAGGTCACGGTCTTGCTCTTCTCCGGCTCGGCCTTGGTCTTGTAGGTGCGCTGGCGCACGGCGTCGATGCGCTCGGGGGCCTCTGTGGGAAGTCTTCACAAAAACGTGGGGGGCCAGCGGGGACGGTTGGATCGAGCTCGGTGGGCCGGCGTCGCGCGGCGTTCCGGCCCTGCTCCGGCCCCCTCTAACCCGATCGACCTCTCCCAACCCGCCGCGCCTCACAACCGGCCCCTGCACCCCTACCCACCCACGCCGCGGCCTCCGCTTCCGCCGGCGCCCTCCTCCTCCCGCGGCCGCTCCACCTGCGGCGCACCCAGGCCCCGCAGACGCCCTCCGCTGCCCCCGAGCGCACACGAAGCGCCCGCCTCGACCCCGGCTTTTCCTCACCCGGCACCGTGTTGCCGTTGAGCTTGGCGTCAACGCGCTCCAGGGATGACGTGATGGCGGCGTTGAACTTCTCCTCCTCAGCAAACACGGGGATGTTCTCGCTCGCGACGGAGTCCGGAGCTCCCGACCACGGCCTGCCGGATTGGTGGACAGGGCAGCGACGCG
>NNCB01001415.1:0-10881 GCA_002317545.1 Scenedesmus quadricauda | reverse complement strand
ATGGTGCCCGCTCTTTCGCGTATTTCAATTCATAGGCCGCATCCGCATATACTTTATATACCTGGAAATGTTCTTTGCTTTCCGTCTTCTGAGCATATAAACCAGTTTTGCGGCGTTGGGGCTTGATGCTGGCGGTTTCTCGGGCTTCGTGGTCCGCCGCCCTGCTATGGTACCTATTTCAGCCAGATGGTTGCTATCCGTATCTGGTCCATATCGCATCCGATGCTGCGAAATATGCAAAGCAAAGCGCAGGCTTGGGCCTTGTCGGCAGGCTGTGAGCTGCGATGCAGCTGCAGGTGACGGCTGCGCCACGCAAAACCATTGCATTGCACTTGTTGCAGATGCAGTCACGAGTGCAAGGAACTGGCGGCGCACGGCTGCGGCCGCCCGATCGGTGCCGCTCGCGTTGACCATGCAACATGGCAGACACGTAGCCGCAGCTTTAGTTCCCGCTGAGAGCTTGTCGGCTTGCATGCTGCAGTGGCGGCAGCGGTGGCGGCTAGCGGCATCGTCGCGAGCACTGCACACGCGGGGACCCGCGCGCAACAATGATCATCAAAGTGAGGCACGTGGCGCGCGGACAATGACTTCAATCAGCGCGCCTTTTTTACGGGCTGGGCAACACGGCGCATCGCAGCAGCTGAAATTCCCGACCGGCAATGGGTGTGGGGTTGACGATATCGTTAGAGCCGCCGGTGACCTGCAGCACGCCGCCGGTCGCGGCCAATATCCCCGCTTCCGAAATATCGAGGATATTGCTCGCGTCGTCGTAGCCCAGATCGATCGCCTCGATTGCGCTAACAGTTCGGCGCGCGACCGGCAAGAGGTCGACTTGCGGTCGAGACACAGGCGATTTATCCACCAATGGCCGACGCCCCACCCCGTTCCTGATCGAGGCCACATAATTGCTAGGTAGATCAGGGAGAGCCCTAGATCAGGCACGATGTACACGAAGGAAGTGAACCCCTTCTGGCCGCCGGTATGGCCGATGACCCGGGCTTCGGTGATGCTTTCGACGAGTGCGCAGATTGATGTACCAGCACCACTGTGTCCGTTCGGTACGACACGGCATAGGTGACAGCCTGATTGATGTCCGCTCGGTCCGGTTTCTCTTTATATTGCACTTCCCAGTAATCTGCGCGGCTGCGGGAGAGCGCTCCAGCTTTGGTCAGCGCCAGTCAGCCCACTATAGAGGTTTCTTGCCGTCGTGATTCCCGTCCCGGACAATCACATCTTCAGGCGTGTGAAGCCACGAGCCCCCTTCGAAGATAGCGTTCGAAAACATCCTCAAAATCCAAAATGAATGGAGGAAGGGCAACGTCATCTCCCATGGGAAGTTTCCACGCGCGGAGCGCGCCGAAGTACTGCGATTGAACAGCAGGCCGGTGAACTGGGCCTGCGCGCGTGCTGCGTGCACATGCTTGGTGAGCCGTGAGGCATGACGAAGACCGATGGGCCGAGCAAGCCTCAGCGGGCAGGCTTCTGGGCAGGGCTGCTGCGGCCACTCGGTTGTGGCGGCCATGGCAGGCTGCAACGCGGTATCGAGCGGTCAAGCAGCTGTGCGCGTGTCGCACTCAAGCAAGATTCTCGGCCGACCCATTCACACTGCATGCGACTAGCGTTTTCAGCCTTATCTCAATGCAAGCACACACCTACCATGGCCCTCCGTTGCCTGCCGGCAGCCGTAACCAACCGAACGGGCCTCGAATTCGCTCGCCCACCGACCGCTGAGCGCATCGGCGGCATTGGGCCGGACCCGCGCTGGCAGACCGTCCTGACGCCCCATCGACTTCTGCACCGAGGGCTTCCGACGCTCAAGGCCGTGTGGACTGCCGACGATGTGGTGCACAAGCTCGAGGAGGTCGTCGCCAGCCTGCTGCAGACATCCGGCTCGGCCATCAGCTGCACGCACGGCGTGTCAGGCACGAGGACGTGTTCCTGTCGGCCGGCGTGCAGCTGATGGTGCGCTCGGACGTCGGCGCCTCGGGCGTGCTGTTCACGCTGGACACCGAATCCGGCTTCGCGCGACGTGGTGTTCGTGACGACGGCGAGTTTCGGCTGGGTGGGTGTGCATGTGTGCGTGATCGGGGGGGAGAACGATGTCGGTGCGCGCTTTGCTCGTCCTTGCACGCGCGCTTGCTTGTGTGCCCCGCCTTGATATTTCATCGCCAGCTTGCGATAACTGGCTTTCAGCGTCGCCTCGTGGCGGTGCGTTCGCATTTTGGGGGGGGGGGCGTGCGCACGCGTGCGTGCGTGCGTGCGTGCGTGCATAGGTGCGTGTGTGTGTGTGTGTGTGTGTGTGTGTTTGGGGGGGGATATTGCGGAAGTGATCAGTATGATGACCGGTATACCGGTGATGAGAATGGTAGAGGCCGAGTCTGCAAAACTGCGCCGTATGGGTGATGACCTGAAAGGGTGTGGTAGGACAGGATGAAGCCGTAGGTAAAGTGGTAAAAGCGATACAGCGTAACCGTGTAGGTCTTAAAGATCCTAAGAAACCGATCGGTTCTTTCATCTCTAGATCCCGACGACCATTGCATTCAACGGTTCGGTTTCTCGCCTCACGGACGGCGCCAATCTCGAGACTCATGCACGTCGCATCCTCCTGGGCACCGGCAAGCACGCGCGGCCCATCATCCCTCCCATTCCCACCGACAACGGCGTCGCCATCATGCACTCCAGCCAGATTACAGATTTAGCTGCCGCCGCCAGCGGCAAGCGTGTCGCCGTCGTCGGTGCGGGCGCGTCGGGGCTCGACCTCTGCCTCAACAGCCTCGAGGCAGGCGCTGCGGGCCCGGTCGAGTGGATCCTGCGCGAGCCCAAATTCTTCTCGGGGTGCGAGGTCTGGACGATGTGGCCCATGGTCATGCTGCAGCTGATGCTCGGCGCGTTTGCCCTGCACCTGCTCAACCTGGCTGTCAACCTGGCCGTGTTTCTGCACCACTCTCTCGCGGGGACCCGCTCCTGGGTGCCGCGCGCCTGGTTCGACATGCGGCGCACTCAGTACGTCCCCGGCCGCAGCCTGCTGCTGCGCCGGCGCAAAGACCTGTCGCGCCACGCTGGCGCCGAGGTGTCCAAGGTCGAGGGCGGCGCCGTGCACCTGTCGACCGGCGAGGTCCTCCACGGCATCGACACGCTCCGCCGCACCGGCTACGCGCCTCCAGAGCGCCCCGACGGCTTCGAACAGCGACAGCAACTTTGCCGCCTTCCTCGCCACCGGCCCCAAGCTGCCGGGAAGCTGCTGCTGGTGGGTCAGGATTTGCTGGTGCCATGGAAAGTGCCCTTTGGCCCTGCACGTTTCACCCGGGGCAGCGTCGCCCGGCCGCCGCGCACCTCGCGCTGTTCGACCCCGCACGCACAGAGGCGGGGCCGCGGCGGCGACCAGCGGCGTGAAGCGCAACTAGGCAATGCGCTTCATCAGCGGTTCCCGTTTGCCGTGTGGCTGGCTCAGGGTGGGGCTCATTTCATGTATTATCGCCTGGTCCACCGCACCACCGTGTTCTTCCCCGAGCGCATCATCAAGCTGGGGCTTGTCCTTGAAACCGCCCCGCGCGACGTCGATTGCGTGCTGAAGGCGCTCCCACACAGCGCGGGTGTCGAGGGGCTGGAGTCGCAGACGACTCGGCACTGACCGTGGTAATCGGTGGGTAGGCTTTGCTGCCATCATCATTTTTTCAGGGCAAGTACTGTTTTTGAAGCCCTGTAGAGCGCTTTGCATCCCTTCCTACCGCCTTTTCTGAAATCCGCGCGCGAGCGGCCTTGCTCTGAAGTCGCGCAGCGTACTGGCTCCTTCGCTTCACGCCTGTGCTGAAGCCCTAATTGTCATACTTACTTCAGTAAAGCTGCTTGCCCAGAGCGGCAGTGTGGTTAACGGTACTTTTCCCCGTGGTTAAATGCTCGTCTGTTTTACTATTATATCCATAGAACATGGGAGTAACGTGCATAACGCTCATGCTTACATCAATCTCTTCCACATCTCTGCCGAAAACAGTTTGATCGGCTGTTCCCCATCCGCATTTTACCGAAATAGTACTTTAATGTAGAAGAATATGTCTCCTGAGATTTGCTACTTCTGTCGCACCTGGACCTAACAGTGACGCAAATGGATGGGGTTGGCAAGTCAACCACGTGAAGCACGCTATGGCACACAAGGAGCTTCAGCAGTATTGTCATGAGACGAGCGGTTGCTGAGAGAAACCTTTGCCACCCACCCGCAAGAGGGGTGTGCGTTACTCTTCAATCGATACTACGAAAGCCTGTGCAGTCATGCCATTCGGTTTGTACATTCCAAAGAGATTGCCGAAGACATCTGTTGCTGCTTTGCGTTCTGCTGCGGCAATTATGGGTCATGTGTAATTGGATCGGATAGGAGATCAGCTGGGTGTGCCGTATGTGCGTGCTACATGCACAAGGGGCGCGGTGTGCAGCGTTGCCAGCCGTCAACAGGGCAGTGCACTTTCCGGCACCCTGTGTGCATCCCAATTATGTGCTTGGACAGATGGGGCCCCAGATTTCGCATGTACTCAACGATGACACACAAGATATTGGCAGGGCCGACGTCCAAATGCAACATGTGACGTGCACATCCGTGCGCTTTAAAGAGCTTTAATATGGTAATGCTAGGAGTGCGACAAGGCCTCCTATTTGCAGGAAAAAATAGTTCGATCACCTGCCATATCGAACCAGCCCGACCGCGCCAGCGTCGACGACGCTCGTGCCAGCCCCTTCGCCTGCTGGGCCAGAGCCCCGCGGAACCATTGCGACACCGGCGTCACAAACCCCATCTTGGGCCGGTACAGGATATCGTGCGGCAGATAGCGTTCCATCGCCTGCTTCATGATCGCCTTGCCGGTCGATCCCTTGACGCGCATCGATGCGGGCAGGCTCGCGGCAAATTCGATCAGCCGGTAATCGGCAGGCCTGCGGCGTCGCGCGCCTCCAGACTCACCGCCATGCTCATCCGGTCGGTCTTGTGCTCGCAGCAGAACGCATCTAAGGATTGCACGTGCAAGCGGATCAGCCGCAACGCTGCAGCGGCGGCTTGTCTTCGCAGCACTAAAGTACCTTCCGCTCATTTGCATCGCTGCTCGCCGAGACGCAGGATACCACCTGCCTAGCCGCAGCCGCAGGGGGCAAGCTGCGTCCGATGCAGCGTGCAGACCGCCGCGATTGCGACCTGCACGTGCACCAACATGCAAGCAAGCTTTGCGCATGCACTTGCAGATCCCGACGCATGCACACCTGCAGGGAGACCGCCATGCTGCTCGCGGAGGCACCCGGAGCGGTGCAGCTCATGCTGGGTGGCGATGCGGGCGGGACTCTGCCACCGCTGCTGCACCCGTCCACCTCCCTGGAGCAGGCCGTGGCTGACGACACCCTGGGCATCGGATTCGCAGCTGCCGGGTGAGCTCGTCGCTGTGCATCAAGAACGCATTCCCCTCTTGAGGCTCAAGCCGTGCAGGACACGGGCTGCGTGGCTGGCGGGCATGGGCCGCACACTGCCAAAAGCACCATGGGCTCGGACGCTACCTCTGCTGCATATCCGCAAATTTTTTGCCGCTAGCCGATATCAACTCAAGGTCTTGACAGCGGTCTTCCCATACTTCACTTGCGTGCTTGGCAGCTTCCGGTGTTCTACATGGTGGGCGTCAACCTGTCCCTCGACGGCCTGGGAATATCACGCCCGGCCGCGTGCGAAGCGCGGGGTCGTCGGTGGGCGCTCTCATGATGGGCATAAACTACGTGGTGAAACTCTGTACTTGAACACGTCATCCAACCGCAGACAAGGTCCGCCACGCCCCCACAGGGCAGAATGCTTCTCAGCTTCCCCACATAGATTTTTTCCCAGCTACGGCTCGACCAGCAGGCTGAAGGTACCCGGCTTTCGAGCATACAACCCCCACAAATAGCTCGAGTCGCAGGCGCCTCGCTCGCTTTTGCGGCCTTTAGACATGGGCTCGCACCACGAATTCTTGCTAGCACGGCATTCCATTCAGTGGCGCTGTCGGATGGTTGGGCTGCCATGCATTTAAACTCTCGACGGGGGGTAAACGGTGCCGACCAATTAGGCGGCAAAAAAGCGATTCACAAGCTATCGGATTATGAATCTTCCCGCTAAGGAGGGTCTTTCCGAAATTTGTGAGCCATGGGGACACGCATGATTCGTGACGACATCAAGGCTGCTGCAGGCGTGTGATGAAGGCCTTGCATTTTTCTGATGCTTGCGCGCACTGTGGCAGGTGCTCAAGCCAAACGTGTCCGAGCGATTACAGGACGGGCTTGCATGGTCATTTCACGCAACACCACATCGCACCCCGTTGGCGAGGCGGTCTGCACATATGGCAGCCGAGAGGAGGTGCGCCCAGGGCAGGAACTTCGGCGGCAGCCGTTAGCCTGTGATGGCGTGGGGCCTTGTCACAGTTGCGGCAGGCGCACTTTGTAGAGCAGCGCCAACTGTGCGTGCGCCTTCACCCTGCGCTTCAAGGCAATATGATTCTTACTAGTCTATCGTGATGTGCCAGTCTTGGCAGCCCTAAAATGGCTGCTTTGCCCTTGGTGGAATAATACCTCCGAGCGCTTTCGGGCCTACCTGGTCCACGTCCGGTAAAAAGTAAGGGGCGCGCCAGCGGTAATCCTCGCTGGTCCGCCTGCGTGCTGGGTGCCAGGTTACCGAACCCTGACCGCCCAGCCTCCTGGTGCCAATACACAGCGCCAACATGATACGGGTACTGCCACAACTCCATGAACACAAAATTATCACCGAGTTTGATGCGATATGTTTCGCGATGCTGCCCTGCCTCATATTGGTGCCGACTGCATCAATTGAGTGGTCCCGGCATGCATGCACAGGAAGAGCAGGGGAATGCGCCGCTGCTGCGCCAGCTCCTGATGCTGCTGCTGCTGCTGCTGCTGCTGCTGCTCGCTGCTGCTGCGCTGCTGCTGCTGCTGCGCGCTGCTGATGCTGCGCTGTGCTGCTGCTGCCGCTGCTGCCGCTGCACTGCTCAGCGACGCGAGACCGCTGCGCATAGCTCCTGCCCTGAAATCGGAAATCTCCATTATGCGTAAAGTTGCGTTGGCTGCGCTGTCCGCGGCCTGTTGGTCCGTGTCTCCCTCCTTCGCCGCCGATACCCATGCATGCTATTCCAGCCGCTAGGTGAAGGTGCTGAACTGCCTCAGCCGTCATCGAGCCCTTTCCTTTTGACCGGATCATGGCAACGCTGGACACTCGTGCCCTCGTATTCCCGTTCTCAGCGACAATTGATCGTGTGCGCTTGTCGGACTCGCTGCTGGCGCGTCGGCGCAGGAATTCAACTATGGTTCGTTCCCGGGCTACACCCTCAAGGTCAAGCTGATCGGCGGCACGCAGTACGAAAAGCTCTATACGCGCATTCCCGAATGGGAAGCGCTGACGGGTGCCAACACGAGCGTGACTCGTCAAGAAGCTGGACGTGCGCTCCTGGTCCAAGATCCTCGCTGCAAACCTTGAGCCCGTCGCAGATGTGTACCCGGGGCGGTGGCGGCGATGCGTACCTGGGAGCATGATGATCCTGCTTGACAGGCGTCAATGGGACATTGCAAGCCAACAATTGTAGCTGCGTCAACCATAATATGCTCATGATTCATCGTCATAGCATTCAGATCAGGTGCTATGCAAATGGCTAAAATCTCTATTGTGTATGCAGGAGCGCGCTGTCCAGGTAAGCATTGGCCAGTCGCTCATTGGCCGCGATATCATCTTTAAGAAAACTATATGTTGCAGTCAGGCTGTACGGCGAACCGGTTCCGGGCGTGATCCAGGAAAGCATATTGTAGGGTTCCTGCTGCCATTCTTTGCACTGCTCCTTCTTTTGGTGGTTGCAGAGATATGCCGGCGTAGACGCTCGCCTGGTCATACATTGGATGCCTCTTTTCCGATCAAGTTTGCAAATTCTGTGCAGATGGCCCTTGATGCAGATCCAGACCCTCTGATCACTTAAAGCGCCTGCGTTGATTATTTGGCTCGCACAATTGAAATATCCGAAGGATATGCACGTGCTCGCAGCCCAGAGCTGTGTGTCAAACGTGACCTGGTATATGCTGCTTTCAAGGACGTCATTTGTGCGCGTTGTGCCACAAACGATACATGTTACCAGATCTGCAATCTCACATTTGCAATGAGAATCAGCATTGATCGCATGGGCGGGTGATCGCGTTGCGCAATGCATGCCATGTAACCAGATATTGAAAAAGGTGACACGTGACGCATTTTCCTGCCCCGATGTCACTTGCATCAGCATGATTTGTCGGTAAAGACCGGCAAAAATAAAGCCATTTTCCAACAAAAAGGCTTAAAGAATGTTAAGTAAGTAAAAAACTATGCCACGCTTCTTCAAGTTATTTGCAATCAAAATTAAATACCATGTCTGATAACATTATTTCATTACGAAGGGCCGCTTAAAGGCCGTCACTGGGCGTGCTTCCGGTTTTCCATATTCTTAGTTTTGTTTATGTGAAATACAATATTAACTAATTATTTGGAAAGATAATATTACCTAATTTATTTCCCCCGCCCCTGGAAAGTCGATGGACTGACAGTGATCTCATGCGACAAAATACTGGTAATGTGAATATGCTGTCCTGTTCGTATAGCACGCACACTTATAACGACCGCGTCAGATCTTGACAGGTGCTCAGCACTGCCCAACGCAGCGGCGCGCGTGGATGTGATGTGCCCTCATCGCCGCAGCAGGGCCTTGCAGTTCCGGGTCGCGGCCGATCTCCCCAACGCACGTCTGTGGCAGACTCCTCGTTCGCATATCGTTAAGCAGGTTGTGCCGCAGGATTCCTTCGAGCCTGCGCTTGACGGCGGGACGCAGCGCCTGCGACCAGCGCACACCACTGCAGGACTGCAGCTGCGACGACCCCGGCATTGTCAGGGCGATGGGCGAAATCGGGACGCTCGGTCGAGCGTCCGGGCTCGAGTGCGCTCTGTCAGAGCTGAGGCCCGCGCCGGGCGCGGAGACAAGGGCGGGAGCCCAGCCGCAGCGCGCAGCCCGGGCGGGCTGAGCGGCTCGTCTCGATTAACGTCCCCCTTGGAGGGCGGCAAGGGGCCGCCCGCCTCGCAGCAAGCACAGCGCCAGGGACAACGGCATCGGCAGCAGCAGCAGCAGCAGCAGCAGTGGCAGCGTCGATTGAACAGGCGCCAAAGCCATCCCAATGCGCCCACGTGGCGCCAGGCGGGGGTGCCCGTCCAGCCGCGTCACGGCCGTCCGCGGCGACACCTGTGGGCGGCAGCGGCAGAGACAGCAAGTCCTGCAACGTCCGTGGCTGTGGCCGGAGATCTGGCAGGCCAACCCGCAGATCCAGAACCCGCACCTGATCTATCCGGGCGACGTGATCAGCCTGTCGTACCTCAACCGCGTCGGCGTGGAGCCGGGGCCGCGCGAGGAAGCGCCGATCAATGCCATCCCGCTGTCAGACGTGGAGGCGTTCCTGAAGGATCTGCGCGTCGTCGACAGCTCGAACATCGCGACCGCTGGCTCGTCGCTGCCGCAACCCTGTCGGCCTCCTGTTGAGTGCAGGGTGCTGCGGGATGCTTGAAGCGTCCTGGCACGGGCATGATGTCGGCATGTTTCGGCCTAAGAGGCCCTAGTGCTTGCGAAGTTGTCAACAGTGCCGGCCCTGTCGCTGCCGCAGGAGCCTCTGGCGGGACTGCTGGCGCGCAGCTCGGCGCCCGAAACGGGACCGAACCCGTCGGCAGGGAAGAGGCGCTCGCCTGGCGGCACGCCTCGCGCGCCTGCTACCCCCTGGCGCGGCCCTGGCACTGCAGGCGCGCCACTCAGCCGCCGCCGAGCAGCACGCTCCCGGCGCCCCACCGCGGCAGCGGCCGGGAGCGCTCATGGGCAACGCCGCCGGCAGCTTTGTGGCCTGCGCGTGCAAGGAGGAGGGCGGCGACGACACTGGCGACACGGCGCGGCGGCAGGAGCGGCAGCAGCAGGCGCTGCCGGAAGGTCATGATCGCCCTGCTGTGCCTGCGTCGCATCGTCCTGCTTGATGAAGCTGATCTTGCCTTGCGGCTCCAATATCGCCCAGGCCACGGCGGAAAGACGACCGATACCGGCCAGCCGCATTTCCGAGAGGATCTCGTCGCGGGTAAGTCGATCGCGCCGTAAATTGTCGGTCAGGATCTCGCCATGGCGCACGATCACACGCGGCTTGCAATGGGGCCCTGCCAGCTGTACTGCAGCCCTCAAACGCAGTGCAGCCCCGCCCTGCCCCTGCGTCAGCAGCACCCCCTACCAACGCCGGTCGGACAAGGCCGCTCGATCGGGCGCCGCGCCGTGCCGCGCAGGTTGCGGTCGGCTGCGCCGAGCGCGGCCGGGTGCTGGAGGGGTTGCGCCTGCGGTACGCGGAGCTGCTGAATGCGATGGCGCTCGCCCTGGGCTGCTGTGAGCGGCGCAGCTTCGGCCTGCAGGCGTCCCTGGACGCCGCACGCGCTGCCGCCCTCACGCCGAGGGCAGGGCCGCGGCGGCGGCCGCGGCGGCAGCTGATGCGAGGCGCGAGGCCGAGGGCGTGGCGGAGGCGGCGGAGGCGGCAGGGGCGGAGGGAGAGGCGCGGGCCGAGGGGGGCGAGCGGGCGGCGGCGGCGCTGAGGCGGAGGGTGCAGGTGAGCGCGGGCAGTGTCGAGGTGCGGCGTGTCGTGGGTCGCTGGGCGGAGTCCCTCGGCTGCAGTGATGAATCGGGGCCGGAGCATGCTGGCGCTGTTTTCATTTGACGATGACAGTAGTTCCCGCAATGCGAGTTTGTGACGCACAAATGCGGGCACCAGATCCACCCGTTATGACCCAACACACGCAACCCACGCGCACGCACACCGCGCAATTCACGACCCTAAACCCCAACC
>NNCB01001414.1:0-10882 GCA_002317545.1 Scenedesmus quadricauda | reverse complement strand
GCGGCGCGCATGCCAAGGCGTGTGGCAGATGAAGGACCTCGTCCTGGCGGGCATTGTCGTCACGCCACGTTCGGCCCCTTTGCAAAGCTGTGCGAGGGCGGGTTTGGGCGCAGCCCACGCGGCCCGACAAGGCGTTCGAGATAGTGGCCGACAAGACGGGCGCGGCGGAACGCGGCTCGACCCCATTCGCAACAGTGACGAATTCACCATTCACTGGCTGATCGAAGACCCGGTTGTTCACGCCATCAATCGACGGATCGCGGCTGCAGCAGATATTCCCGCCAACCATGGCGAAGCGATCCAATTGCTGCGATATCGTACCGGCCAGCAGTATCGGCCGCACTATGATTTCAATCCACAGCTGGACAATCACGCGGCGACCACAACACATCATGCGCGCGCACACGCACACGGAACACACACAGGCACACACCAAGCTGTCTGATCGGCATCGACACACACACACACAGCACACACACCCACACACACACATCAACACAGCAGACATGCCGATGCGTGTGTGAGCACACAACAGCACACACACAAACACATCCGTCATGCAGACTCAAAGCGAGGGCCAGGGAGCTGATCGATGACGCGGGGTGGCGGCCCCTCTACACTGCACGCATAGTGCGGACCAGCAGGGGCAGCGCCTTCGGCTGCCTCACGGCCGGCTGGGGGGAGCCCTGGAGGCTCAACGCCTCAAGCATCGGTGAGCATTGTGTGTGTGTATGTGTATGTGTGTGTGTGTGTGTCTGTGTGTGTCTGTGTGTGTGTGTGTGTGTGTGTCGTATAATCTTCGGAGCGGATGATCCCCGACGACAGGAACAACCCCTCGATATAGTTGGCTGGTGTAAAAGATATAGTTGCGCTTGTAAAAAGAGATCAGCCGCACGACCTCCTGGGATTGAACCGCGCGCGCGGCACATTGCTCGACGCACGATTGATGCAGAAGCGGCAATCGTAAATGCAAAAGTTGGTGAGCAATATCTTGAGCAGCGAAATACAGCGCCCGTCGGGCGCATAGCTGTGGCAGATGCCCATACCCTCGGTCGACCCGATGCCTTTGGTGCCGGTCGAATCGCGTTTGACCGTTCCCGACGACGCGCACGACGCGTCATATTTCGCAGCATCGGCCAAAATGCCGCTTGAGAGCTGGGATGAGCCGCGAAGGACAAGGTGGTCGCGGCGCTCAACGCGGCTGCTGAAGGCGGCGGGAGCGCGAGGGCAGCAGCGGCTCGGGGTGGCGGCTGTGGTAGTCAACGACTGGATGCTTCCTTTGGGGGTAGGTTGCATGCTGGATCATCAAACTGTTTACGATGCAATCGTTTTTGACTACTGTTTGGAGCGGAATGGCTGTGCTTGTCATGGTATGATGCATACTGTGTGATGACTGTGTCGAGCGGCACCCAGGCAGCCATTTGAACGACGAGCGCTGCTTGCGGAGTGATCTTATGGTACCACGTTAAAATGTTGCTATATGGTTCGCCGCGTTTAACACATATGCTGTCATTTTAGGGTAGGTTTTATCCACCAGCTTTAGTGCTTTGATCCTCACGAAGCTGCTGTGATTCAGCGTGCATGATTCTGCGTCCAGAGTGAATACAGTGTGCTTCTACTGCCTGGCAGAGTTCACCATGTTGCATCGTAGCAGTGGGTAGATCAGCTGCAGTCGTGTGAAACATGAATCTTGGCCATTTGGCCAAAATTGACGCCGGGACAAGGGCGCATGTCGCATCCGGACTCCAACAGTCATCTCTGAACCTTGAAATTTCGGTGTGATCGCCGACGGAGTTGTCAAGGCCGTAGCCGCCCTCCAGCAGCTCCGCAAGACCACCAAATCCCGTCTCTGTGCTTCTTCCAGCTTCTTTAGTTTATTCGGAGCATAAAATCTTCTTTTGCCTTTTGTGGATAAGAATCGGGTGTGTCATCTAAAGAACCAAGACGCTCGGTTGCAGCATTCACCCTAGCCGAGCGACTCCATAGATATTCACGAATGAGGCCAGCTCGACCTTGCCAGCTGCGCTTTTCGAGGAATGATCTGGCTGCCTGCACACGCGTCTACGGCAAGCGCGCCGCTGCCGCTGCTCCTGCGCTGGCTGGAGCGCTTGCTGCCGCCCGCTGCGAAAGGGCCGGCGTTGCGCGCAGTTCATCCAGTCGATCCCCTCGGAGCTCTGCGGTGGAGACGACGATGGGGATTCCGCCGCTCGCGATCATCAACGATGCGGTGCGCGCCGCCACCCAGCAACCAGTCATCCCGCCGCGACGTGAGGCGAAGGCCTTTGCTGGACAGTGTCTGCCCCGTGTCAGCAGATTCAACGCGTCAGCCCCAAGTCCCTGAGCGGTGCCATGGCATCAGTTGGAACGGCAAGCTCCCCGCACATCACCTCAAGCTCAGGCTACCCACAAACCATTCCTGCTGCCACAGCTGTGCCCTCTGAATCACATTGCCAGGCTGGCATGGGTGCCTCGGCTCGGCTACGCCGGTCTAACCAACGACGCCAGGATCGAGAAGGCTGCCAGCAACCCTGTGAACCTCGGCAGTGCGCTTGCGCTGCTGGCGGCCGACAACACCACCGCAGCCACCAGGCTGCGAGCGAGTGTGCTTGTGCTGCTGCCCCTCAGGCGGGTCAACCTCCGGCACATCCACGGCGACGCCCTGCGACCGCTGCATCAGCGCCTGGAGGCGTCCTCGAAAACGGTGCCGTCGTCGAGTTTGCCTTCATATTTGCAGCACAACATCGGCCTTCGTCGGGCTTTCGCCCGTTGGCGTCGTTTGGCACTATGCCGGACGCGCTCTGCCAGGTGCCGCCGGCCAAGCTAGCGAAGATCCCTCTTCAGATTCGGTGGCAGCTGGTGAGTCATTGGGTCGGGCTTGTGAGTGCAGGGGTGGCGTAGCGCGTTCAGTTTTTCAAGCCAGGCACTTGGACAAGAGATCATTGGCGAAGACGAGGCGCAGACTTGAGCGGCGCGCAACGCGGGCACATGCCGGTCTGCTGGCACGTGGCGAGCGGCGCGGCAGCGCTCTGTTGACCGATCCATGCATCTGGCGCAAACACGCGGCGGCGCCGACCCCGCCGTGCCCGTCGACGTGGCTCGGTGCCATCGTCACCCAATTGTCCATGGACCGCTGTGCGCAGCGGCGTGCTGCACGCCGCTGTGCGATTTGCTCAAGCGCCGTCGGGCGTGCGAGACCGGACGAGCGAAGCTGCCGGCGAAGCTTTGCGCTGCTCGACCTCACCGGCGGCTGGGCGTGGGGCTATTCCCTTGCCGCATTATGCAGCGCAATCCGTCTTGCGGGACCGACCAAGCACAAGTTCGGGCTGTGAGTCACGCAGAGTTATCGTGCGCCATGTGCTCATGGACCGGGGCGCTGCCATGCGGCTCACCTGCACCGCAGGCGGACAACGCCACGGCGCAGCGCATCCTGGAAGTCGAGGCCGAGGTCAAGGCGGCGCGGCGGGGCCGCATCGGGCCTGCGCGACGGCGCTGTTCCGCCTGTCGCAAGTGCCGCTGACGTCCGTGTTGGACGGGACTATTCGGGCAGCGGCCACCGCCGCCGACGTCGGCACGGGCAAGAATTTGGCGCTCATGCAGCGCCTGAAAGCCGAGCTGCAAAAAGCCAACTCGCAGCACCGATGAAACCCTCGACGTTCACTCGACGATCACCGACCCGGCGCCCCTCGTCGTGCCCCCATCATTGACCACGCACTACCTGGAGGAAGCGGAGAGCCTGTGCTGCGCCCCATCTCCGCGCGCCTGTGGCCACCCTGCTCGCTCGCCTGCCGGCCGCGGTGGCGGACTGCCTCTTGGAGAAGCTGCACGCCTGCCCGCCGCGTTCAGGCGCGAGTTCTGCCCAGCGCTCGGTGGCGGCGGCAGCGGGACGGCGCGCTCGTGGGCCGGCGCGCTGGCGGAATACACGATGACTGCTGACCCAGCAGTGGCAGGGACGGGCAGCGGGGGCGGCAGCTCTGTGGCAGCGGGGCTATCGGTGGTCTGATGACGCCAGTCGCATGGCAGCGGCAAATGTGCGGGTGAGCATCCCTGAATGATCAGAACTGCTTGTGGGCGCTCGCTTTCTGCATCCATCGAATGCCGGGCTGCTGTCGATGTGAGGACCAGCACAGCGCTAGCGCTGTGCGGAGTAGCGCTTCTAAGGCTGCACTGCTTTTTGTCAATTTTACTATAGACGGCCGCCATCGCAATGGCATACAAAGCGCCATCCTTACCCTGAGCTATATCGCGGAAACGCTGCTTTCCTTCTTTATCCAGGTAGATACTTGAACTTTGTTGTCTTTGATCACTAAACGGGCAATGTGATAGCTTTCTGGAACATGCACAGGTATTTTTCGCATTCG
Source organism: Scenedesmus quadricauda (assembly GCA_002317545.1). Lineage (NCBI taxonomy): Eukaryota > Viridiplantae > Chlorophyta > Chlorophyceae > Sphaeropleales > Scenedesmaceae > Scenedesmus > Scenedesmus quadricauda. The sequence continues at coordinate 6,524 of NNCB01001414.1, read as the reverse complement.
ATGATGTGGCTCGCTTGTGTATCCAGAAGGCCATACCGCTTGCGATAATACCGGCTCCAGTAAAAGCCTGGTATGGCAAAAATGCAATAATGCTTGAACAATCGAGGGCTGGTCGATGCTTTCGGCTAGGACGGCCAGCGGGGTACTTCGTAGATTTCCTGCGCGTGGAGCGTAGAAAATCTTCGTAAGAAAGATTGTGGTGTAGCAGCTTGGCAGAGCGACATATGCTGCAGCATGGGTGTGCAGAAAGGGGGGTTAGCATGATGGTAACTATTGGGGGTGGTCGCCAATCGGACTGTGAGCGATCGGGCAGGGGGCGCAAAACCAAGCCGTGCATTCCGGCGCAATGAAAGGACTGTGGCATGTGTTCCAACAGCAGTCTGCAGAATGCAAGTGCCATGAACAGTTAATCGGGCTTTGGAGCGGATAAACCATGGTGATTCAGGACTGCAGGCATCTGGTATGTTGACATCAGACAGGGCAACAGGTGCAAAAGGGAGCTTTCGGTGTGGCTGGCTGCGGCTGAAAACTGGCATATTTGTGACCAGCAGCCCCAAGGACAACAAACAAGGTTGGGCGAACTGGCAATCTTCCGACGCAGACATAAACATGTTGATGCTGCCCTCGAGATTGGGGCGCAAGCCACTGCTTCCTCCCTTGACGTTGCCTCGGCCTTTCATCATCGCTTGGTCAGCCACGTTATCCTCAGCGACGGCCTCGACGCCACGTCAGCGCCCAGGCTGATCACCACTCTCACGGGCCCCGCCTCGCCCGCGGCCAGCCTGATCGGCACGTACATAGTATCACGAAGTTTAATGCTCTGCCATAGCAACTTTGCGACGGGAGCGGTAGGCACTTGGTCACGCCGAAGCTATGGTGAACGGAATAGCTGGCCACATTCTTTGGGCCATGACGCCTGGCACTTACCAGTTTTGAAAGCCCTGTGGCAATGCATGGGTGGGGATGAGGGGGTCGAGAATCTGAAGGGCGCCAAGGCCGAATTGCCGTGACGGTGAAGGAAGTGACGGCGCGGCGCGAAACGAGCCCAGGCAAGTGGCATCGCTTGGAAGGACGTCAGTCAGCACAACAGCTGCTCCAGTGCTGGGGACCAGCGATCGGCGCCGCTGGTGACGGCGCCTGACGCGCACCTCCTGCCCGGATTGGACGCCGCCGGCTGCCGCATCGTCCAGCCAAGCGGCGCGAAGCGTCCAGGCCGCTGATCCTGGTGCCCAGCCACGCCTGGCTTTGACTAAGCCCTGGGCGGCTACTGGTGACGCGGCTGGGTTGATGAAGTCAGCGTGAGCTCTGCCGACAAGAGGGTGGTGGTAATTGACGATATCTATCAAAGTGGGACGACAGTGAATTTTCTCAGAGCTGCACTCACAAATTCCGGTGTTGCCCGGGCTTCGGCTATCTCGCTCGTTAAGGCCCAACGTGACACGGACAATCAGCAATGAGCGGCATCATGCGGATAATTGACGTTGACCCGGCTATCCCATGGCCTGTCGCCGGGGATCAAAGACTGCCAAGCAGAGCAGTTAGTGCGGGCTCACGCGGCGTGTGCCCTGCTGCTGCACGCGACAACGCGTGCGGTGGCCCTCCATCCTGCTAGAGCTACAGATCAATGAGGCCGAATCGCAGCAGGGCGCGATAGTGTACGGCACCGCGAGGGCGCCTGTTGCAGTTGAAGCGCTGGCGACTCCTGCGAGAAGGTGGTGTTGCGCTGGTTGCCGATGAAGTTGAAGATTGCTGATATGACCGCATCAACACCGTTTAGGTTTAGAGGTTGGCATAGAGGTTTGGCACACTGACTATCATAATGCATGCAGCGTACCTCTGCAACTGCGCAGGTTTTTGTGGGTATTGCTTTGGCGAATAGGGGCACGACTGCACAAATAATTGCTAATCTTCTGTGCGTTGTGAGCAATCTTGTTCCGCTCCTGTTTGTGCAAAAGCCCCCACCAGGTCGTATTCCGGGTCGCGACCCGTCCACCTTTGCCGGCAAATCGAGCCGCAGTCAGTTCCTCCATAAAGCGGCTCGCCGCTGCTGGGCGGCGATAGGACCGGTTCGGCGACGGTGGTTTGGAGCGGTCAGCTCGGAACCAGCTTGACGAAGGGTATCGGGAAGGGAGGGAGCGCTTCGGCCACTTAGGATGGCGAACTTCGATATTCTGGCAGAGCGGCTAGCACGGCTCCCCTTGCCTAAATCCTCGCCCCGCGGTCGGTTACTAGATGTCGGTTGTGCGCACGGGTGGTTCCTCGAACGCATGTCCGAGTATCACGATGTCAAAGGCATCGAGCCGGATCCTAGCATCGCTGACGTCGCTCGCCGAAGGGGCCTTGACGTCGATTGTGGTTGAATCTTATGGGGCCGTCACTCCTCGGCGGCACCCTGATTGCGCCAGCTCATTGCCCGGCCACCCTTGGCCTGCTTGCTAACAAAGCCTTTTGGCTGGCAAACGAAAGAGCACACTCCTGGTATGCTCTGCCCTCGCACTTGATGGAGCGTATATCACTGGACTTTTCGAAGGAGGAATCTGCCGAATTTTTCGAGCGAGCCAATCTCGGCGTCCGAAAGTCAGTGTTGACCCGTTTACGCTTGGTTCGGGTACTTTTCCATGGCTTGCAGATGTTGCGCGCGCGATGGTGACTAGGCCTGGCACCGGAAGGACGCCTTGATGCGGTCCTCAGGCGCATCGACGGGGCGTTCGGAATTTCGTCTGCGTTGGGAGGGGCGGTGTTTGGAAGGGCAAGGATAGGTAATTCGCTATGAAGAATTTGCTGTTAGATGACGGCTACTGCTTGATGTCGGGCAGCTCGCGAAAGCCCCGGTTGATATAACCGCCCGTCCCGGTGCCGCCGGCGTGGGTCTGCTTACCTACAAGAAGGGCGATGATAGCAAGCCGCACGGGGCGCCCGCGCCCGAACCGGCAGAGTAAAGGGGATCGGCCGGCGGTCAGACGTTGAACATTCTGCGCGCCTTCTTTGCTTGAAAAGACGCCGATCGCCGAACCGGCGTGCCCTGCGGAACTCGGCGCAGGCCTCGACTCTTGCGCATCGTCTACGTGCCGCGGATTCGCCCATCGCCGACCACTCCCAGGGGAGACGCACGCACCTTGGCTGGCCGTGAAGCGTATCGCGTGCTCGATCAGCCCGGCCCGCACCTTCCTCCACGCGCACCAGCAGCGGCGCGATCGGCAGGCCGGCGGCGTCGCCGCTGGTCCAGCCCAGCGACGCTGCGGCATGGCCGACGGTCAGTCAGACTTGGCACCTTGGCGCACGTCCAGCCCTGTCACCGGTGATGATAGCGTGGGAGCATGGGGCCAAGGACGATTGAGAGTCTGACGTGCTTGGTGACACGCCGTACAACGCCCTGGCCGGCGGCATTTGCACGCTCGGCAGCTAGATGCAGCGTTTTGGCGGTGTGCATGCGCGCTGACGCAAGCCGCACTTATGTGTCGACGCCGTTTGGCTGCCTGCAGGACCAGGCCTCGTACGGGTGCATGTCGCCTGGTCGACCGTCAGCGCGTGGCGGTCGCCGTCACAGCTGGAGGTGTGTGTTAGTGTGCGCGTGCGAGCATGTGTCCGAATGTCAGACTGTGTGCTGAGTGTTTGTTTGTGTGTGTGCGTGTTTGTGTGTGCGTGTAAATGTGTGTATGTGTGTGTGCTCGTGTAGATGTGTGAGCACGTATGGCACAGGTGTGGGTAGAGGGACATATGGCACCATGTCGAACCAGGTGATGCCTTCGTAGCAGAACTCATACCAACGCTCCCGCCAGACGGCCTCGCGGAAGGAGGCCTGCGAGAAAGTACCCAGGGCGGGTGTCGTCAACGTAGCCCGGTCGCGCACTTTTTTGTAGGCATCGTAGGCCGCCTGGGTAGGAGCCCCGAGCTCATTCTGCGCTTCGGCAAAAATCAACAGTACCTCGGCGTAGCGGATCAGCGGTACGTTCAGGTTGTTGTTACGGGTACCGGCAATGCCCTCCGAACCGTTGGAGGTCGGTTGCAGTGGCTTGAGGACCCTGCGCGCGACTCAAAAGATCTTGCCGGCATGATTGCACATGGCCGCCTGCGAGGGCAGCCGTTTGAGGCTGCTGCCTGCCTGGTCGATCACGGGACTCAAGACGTAGCCGCGCGCCCGCAATCCGTGCGCCGGCGGGCGATGTACCCCGCCTTGCGGAGCAGGCGGACGAGTTCGATCGATTTAATAGGCTGCGATACCGCCGCCGACGATGAGCAGGATGCGAGGCTTGGTCACGCGCCTGCATATGGCGTGAAAAAGCCCCGCCGCCTAGGCCCTGTTCGCCGCGACACGATCGGCTATTTGTTGCCAGCGAGCGTGAAGGGGGTCGAATAGAAGATCGAAATCACCGTCGCCTTGTCCTCGCCGCCGCCCCATTCGTGGGAGAGCTGCAACCCTCCATTCAATCCGTTTTCCTTGTCGAAGGCGACTGAAGGCGCGACCCCAGCGCACGGTCGCTTTTGCGCGTCGCGCTGTCGGCGTCGAGTCCAAGCGGAGTGACGAGTGTGGCAGCGGCTCACCCGACCAGTCGGGCGAGCGCACGGTGTCGAGCAGGAAGACGTAAGGACCGCTCGCGGCGAGGATCGCATCCATCGCCTTTTCGAGCGGGATGGTGACCGTCGGAATGCGCGGATGGTTGGACTTGATCTCGACCTTGTTCGGTCCGGTGCGCGTGACGGTGATCGTCACTCCGCTCCTCGCGAACCGCGCGCGTCGGATGATGTCGCGCCTGGTAAGCTGCGACAGCAGCCGCCTCTTTTAGCTGCAGCTTGCTGCAGGTATGATATCCCTCACTCTGAGTTGCTGTCACCGGCAGGGAAGATATATCGCGCCGCAGCGGCGAGTCCGAGGGCAACAAGGCCAAGCTCGCCGCGCTGCACGCTCCTTCAACGCGCGCCGGTGCCACCGCCGCTGTTGCCACGAGGGCGACCACGAAAAGCCCGCTGATCTGCCTCATCGTCATCAGTGCAAAACTCGGCATTTTCGCGTGAAAATGCTCTTGCCCTATGCTCGGTGTCCGGCCAACCATAGGTAAATCTCATGATTTCCGCGGTTCATATCATTAGTTTAAGCGCAACAGCACAGCGCATGCGTAGCTTGCAACACAAGACGTGCCGAGCGAATGAAACTCGCCTTTAAGTCTCACTCGCTCTACAGCGTTGCATCACATTAAAACCTGCAGCTCAGCAGTGGGTAGCTTGCTGCGCGGAAAGCGCCGCAACCATCAGCACCTGTACAATGCGTGTTGTTATGCTCGGCAGGTGTGGAGAGCTGCGTTCATCATCGGGGGCTGCCCCGCCAACCACCGGGCACCAGTCCAACCACAGTCAACTGACCGGGTTGCTCACATACCCTAAACAGGTCGGATGGCCTCCCATGCGAACGGCAATTGTTGATATGAGGCACGCAAGATATGGAGAGGTTGGTGGTGGCAGTCAGGGTTACGAAACGCGCGTCCTGGTCGCATCACCACCTGCTGGACACAGCCTGCGGGGATCGGCATAATCCCCACGTGGCGCCAGGTATGATCCGCCCCCCACCCACGCAGACGGCTGCACGGAGTTCTTGATCGCGCCTTGACGATCAGGCTCGCCGTTGGCTTGGGCCTGCAATATCTTGGGTTCGCAGGATGGGTGGAGTTCCCCAGTGCCCCACTGTCCAGGTTCATCGCGCGCCCAAAGGCCGCAAATGGTCGAGCGCGGCGACGCGTGCTCACGATGGCGATCGACATCGAACGCGAGCGCCATTTCAACCCGAACGGCGTCGCACATGGCGGCGTAGCCTATTCGCTCGCGGACACTACCATGGGCGGCGCGCTGATGAGCCTGCTCGGCGAAGGGCTGGTCTGCGCGACGCTGGAGATCAAGTTCCAACATCTGTCGGCGTCCGCGACATCGCATCTTGGCCACTCAACTATCATTGCAAGCAAACTACCCTCTGCGACACGGCTCTCGATACGGGCAACTTCAAGATTGGCGACACCCTGACCGAAGGCGAAAACCTATCAGACGCGTATTTATTTCTCGCCCGAGATTTTTAAGGAGTTGATCAACCTGCGAGACTGCTCCCGCGGCTGGAAGGCCGTTCTGGTGGGCCCAGGCACACCCGACCGGCATGGCCTCTATCGGAAGGCTGCTAGCCGGCGTACTACCGTCGCATACGGACAAGGTAAGATCACGCCTCGGCACGCACGGACCTGATCGCACCGGCCCTGGTAACGTGGGCCGCCGCCGCGCCGCTCCCTGGGCCCCGAGCCGCACGCACTCAGTGCTGCCGTGCCGACCGCCGACCGCCGCCGTCGTCGCCACGAGGCCACCCCCTCCTCATCCAGGTCTGCCCCGACGTCGCCGACGCGGCGACGCGCAGCGGCGCCGAGAAGCAGCAGCATCGGCAGCGGGGCGCCGCGGTACGCGGCCGTGCGGGCCCCAAGCGTGAGGCCGCGAGTTTCAAAGTGGGCAGAGCTCCCAGGCCTCGGCTCGGGATCAAATTCCTCCAGTGGCGG
>NNCB01001413.1:0-10885 GCA_002317545.1 Scenedesmus quadricauda | reverse complement strand
CCCCCCCCCCCCCCCCCGCTGCCTGGTACTGCGCGCCGTCCCGAAGCCTCAGCTGCGCCGTGCCAAGGATTCGCGCTGACGATGCGCTGTGCAACATTGCGACAACCTTGCCTGCAAAAGCTCGCTTTGAAGGGTCAGAAGCATGTAGTTTGTTTTTTACAAAAGAGGCAGCGGCGAATCTTCCTGATCCGCCGCTGCCTCTTTATTTAGATGAAGTACCTAATGTACTTTCCTAGTCTTTGGTGGCCGCGAAATGCACATGGGCTCGTGGGTTGGCGCTGCTCGGGCCTACGTCAGTAGGCGCCGGCGCACTGCAGGAGCCCCGGAGCGAGCAGCACGCGTTTGCGTTGCCCGCCCGCTGCCTGCGCTGCCTGCACTCGGTCACCTCGCTCTTGCTGCACGCCGGCCCACATTTGCATGAGGCGCGCACGCCAAACATCCATTCTCGGCAGGTGGGTTTGATGCGGCGGCACCTTGGGCCGCAGCACCTTGATTGTTGTCGTGAGCTGCGCGTGGCCATGCGCCATCCTTGGGCGCGATCACCAGCCGTGTAGATCAGATTCGCCACCTCGCCCCCGCTGAATTCTGATCGGCCGTTCTTTTGTCAACATGCCTCGCGCAGACGAGGGCGCCAAGACGCAGGTCAATGTATAAGGGGCTGCCGACTGCCTCGCCCTTGTGGCTGGCGCAGCGTGCGCGCACTCCACACATCGCGCTGCTGCAACCCGCGGGCGCTGATGCATTGTTGTCGCACACAACTGGCCCCGAAGTGCGCCTGCCAAATCAAGTTTTTCGGAAGGGCGGACCCACGTTTTTCGCGGTGAGCAGCAGCACAACACAATCTGGTTTGACAAATGGCATTTCGACGAAGAAGCGCACGCGCGGTTTTGAGACGCGCCAGTTGGCAGACACTGGCAGCGCGTCACCTCCTTGCGCGCTGACACTTGTACATATTTCAGGGGCGCGGCAATTGCACATGGTTGATCACACATATAAATCAAGCTTATCGCAGCCGCATTTGTCAGATCAGAACTTGGCTTCGGCGACTCTGTCACAATCGGATGCTCCCGATTGTCACAATCGAAGCGACGTTGAACACCAGGTTGCATGCATCACCATCAGCCCCACATGGCCAGCTTTTGCAACAGGTGCAGGGTGTGGCGTTCTAGCCAGGCCTGACTGCCCCACAACCGCCGCTACTGGCCAAGGCATCCTTTAGGCGCCACGCCCGCGGTGGCCACGATGGAACTTCATCGACGCTTCCTGACCACCTTCTTCAGCAGGCTGGTCAAGATGCACGCCATCCCCTTCTCGCCAATGGAACCGTTCGGCGAGATGAAGAGGGATCTCGCTGTAGATCCGGACAAGGTGCAACGGCTGTTCACTGACTACGATCTGCGCCGGATCTTTGAGCCGACGACGTTCATCCCGTGGGCAAGCAAGTTCCCACATCGTTGGTGGGCGCCCATCCCGCGCTGTATACGCAGGTTGGGAGGACCGGTCAACGCAGTGCCGCTGCTGCATGTGTGATGCAGTGACCAGGCTGTGCACAAGTGTACCACGATCAATAGCTTGATCTGGAGAGGATTCACAGCTTCAAGCTGCATTTCTTCGAATCGACATCTCACCTTTCTCCTGGACGCGTGCACGGCATGCAACATCACAACGCATGATGAACGGCTTGCACAGATCGAGTATAAGCTCGGCAGGATCGGTGATGGGGGAGGTGGCGGTGGGCGCAGCAGCGGCCCCCAACGTGAGTCGATGCGCGCCACTGCCGCTGCAGCACTTGACGCTGTCCCCGAGGAGACGCCCAGCCAGGTCGTAAGCGACCACTCCTCCATGCGGCAGAGCAGCACGGGCAGCGCAGCCGTGCCTGCTGCAACGGCAACGGCAGCAGCGGCAGTGGGCTTGCAAGCTGATGGGCACGTCAACCTGCGATCCGAGGGCGGCAGCCTCAGTGCCGAGCAGGAGATGCCGTCCCGCTGGGCCACGACGTCTGCATGGGCGCCCCACTGCGGGACCACGCAGCTGGGCAGCCGCCGCGGCAGCGGTGGCCGCGGGCGCCGGCGCCGGCACGGGTGAGGTGCCCAGGGCGGCCCTGGCGCCCCTTGCTGAGCGCCTGATTGCAGACCTGCAGCCGCGCATTGAAGGGATCCTAAGCGGCGGCCTGGGCTTGCTAGCAACGCCTGCCGCGGCGCAGGGCGCCCCGGGCGCCGCCCGCGGCCTCGGCTGCTTGGAGGGCGCGCTGCTGCAGCAGCACCAGCGGCAGGCGTCGCTGCTCGTGGCGCGCACTCCAGGCGCTGCAAGCCTTCCGGTTGACGTGGACGGCCTATCTTGAGGTAGCTGAGGCCTCCAGAGGAGGCCTGGCGCAACCACATGCCGCATCACTGGCGGCGCCGCCTGATGCAGCAACGTGTACGTCGGCGCAGGAGGTGCAGGCCGGAAAGCGCCGCGGCACGCCCACGACCAGCAGGAGCGGCAGCAGCTGCAGCAGCAGCAGCAGCAGGACCGATCGGAGCCGCAACAAGCCACACAGCAGCAGGAGCAAAGTCGTAGCGTCCGGATCCCGCAGGACAAGCGAGCAGGGTGCGGCAGTGAATTGCGCGAGGGGCAGGCAGAAATGCGAAGGCCCCAACAGGGAGAGTGCTCCCTACTCCTGCCGCTGCGGAAAGGCCCCGGCGGCGGTGCAAGGCTGCCAGCAGGTGCTGACCCCGCAACGCCCAAGGATCCCCCCGTATGGCCAGAGGCTGCAGCGCGATGGCGCCGGCGCCCCGCAACTTGGGTGCGGGCCGGAGGCCAGGGAGGCTGGGGCACCGCAGGCCGGCGGAAGTCATGAGGTTCGCCTGTCTCCAGAGAGCTTGTTGGGGAGTCACTAGCAGCAGGTCGCGGTGCAGAGCCTGGCGTGCTTCCATCAGCGCCACAGCATCAGGCTCAGCAGCCTGCACAGCCCGCGATGGCCAGCCCCATCTGCAGCTCGCCAAGCTGTGGCGAACTATGCATGGAGCCGACTGGGATTGAAGGATTGGCAGTGAGCGGTGCGGCAGCGCGGTCAGCCAACCCTGCGACCTGGCAGGCGCCGCAGCTCATTCGCGCAGTTTTGGCCGCAAGCGAGGGCGGTGCGACGGATACATTGCACGGGAGAGAGGGTGCTACGTCAGAGCGACGGTGTTGGCATGTTTGGCAGCTGGCAAGGATCCGAGCGGCCGGGCGTGTCGGCGCAAAGCGGGCGATGCTGGGCCGACGTGGACAAGCGCGCGGTACAGCAGCCGCAGCAGCAGCAGCAGCAGGATTGCACCGCACTCCCCAGTTGCTGAACTGAAGCGCTTCCCCGGCTCGCCCTGGCGGCTCCCGAAATCGAGGTCGCTGCCAGTGACCCCAGCAGCATCGGCCCAAGCACATCAGCAGCAGCCCGTGCAGCGGCAACAGGGACGGCAGTGGCCGCGGCGGTGGCGGGGAGACGGGCGGCTGCGGCAGTGATGACGGGGCGTTTGATTTTGAGTCAGAGCTCCTGGCAGCAGAGGCGGCCGGCCGCGCGGCTGCTGGGGCTACGGCTGCTGGTCGCGCGAGGAGCGGTGGTGGGAGTAGGTGTGCAGTCCAGTAGCAACTGGCTTTTGCGAACCGCTGCGTATCGTTGAGGCCAGCAACAGGCATGCCGTTCGGATTTTGGCCCATATAGTCGGTGACGCGAGACACATAGTTTTTCTGCGCGTCCGTGACCCAATCGGGATAGCCCGTTTCACTCGTGGTGGTGCTAGAGCCTTTTTGCTTCGAGCCCATGTCAGCCAACCGTGACCAGACGAGGCGCATGGTCTGGCGGAGCGACTGCGCCTTCACGTCGGCTCACCTGCATTGCAACGACCGGCGCTTTGATGGCGGCCGTTGACGCGGCCCTGCGGCCATGGACGCAACCGGCACTGCAGCCCGCTGCGAGCTGCGGTGGACCCTGCGGCGCTGTTCGCCCCTGATCGTCGGCAGACGGCAGCCCAGTGCCGCCGGCAGCAGCGCGGCGCACAGCCAGCTTCCAGGCAGCCACCCGAGCTGACCTTCGGCCTTGAATTGGGACGCTCTGGCAGCATCGGGGAGGCGTGGGGCCTACTCTGCCCCCAGAACGCTGCGACCACCGGCATCCTGGATTAGCAAACCCCGGGACCGGCAGACAAGCCGAAGAGGGCGGTGGCGCCGGTGCTGGCGCTGCTGAGCTGGCAACGGACGGGCCGGCGGCAGCATCGCACACGAGCGATCGTCAGCGGCCATGGCGCCACAGTCCCGTGTGAAGGGGAAGGTTTGCAGCGGCTGGTTGGAGTCAGGTCAGCTGGCGACCCTCTGTCAAATTGTGAAATCGTCCTGGCGCGACCGATCAGTCCTTTTTCGCCGGAACATCGGAGGACAACAGTCGATTTTCCTGTCGGGGTGCACGAGGCAGGTTTCGTACAGCGAATCATAGGGCTCGGGGTCGAGCATCAGGGTATTTGCGGGCAGCGCCAGGAGCGCATCGACGCTGAGCCCCCGCATCGATAGCAGCCCCGCTATGACCATATGGCCGTCATCGGCCTCGGGGTCCGCGTCGAGGGGGGATGGAAGGCCGGAGGCCTGAAGGATTCTCGCCAGCGTCCACCAGCTGTTGCGTCGCCCTGCCGCAGGCAGAAGCAGAAGCAGCAACAGCAGCAGAAGCAGCAACAGCAGCAGCAGCAGCAGCAGCAGCAGCAGCCAGAAAAGAAGGTTGAGGAGCAGTCGCCGACACCGACGTCGTCGCCACCACTGCAGCAGCAGCAGCAGCAGCAGCAGCAGCAGCAGCAGCAGCAGCAGCAGCAGCAGCAGCAGCAGCAGCAGCAGCAGCAGCAGCAGCAGCAGCAGCAGCCTCGAGGCGACTTACTCAGGGTGGTTGAGCCGGCGACCAGCCCATCACAGCATACCGTTCCAGCTGCCAGCAGCGTCGAAGCTGCTACAAGTGGTGGGTTGTGGGATTGCTTTTTTTGTTTGTTTGTGGTTTACGATGCAGATTATGGCTTCATATCCATCACTTGCCATTCTGCACTCTCGCCTCTGTTTTTGCCAGGCAAGAGAGAACGTGCACGCCTCTCAGCTGTTGCCTTGACCCCACTTGCACGCGTCCGCAGGTCTTCCATCGCATGAGCAGGCGCTGCGGCTGCCCGGCCTCAGTGGCGCCGACGCAGAGCAACCGGGAGCTTCCGCAGCACTCGCAACACCCTCGCAGCCTGACGGGCCTGACTTGATTTAGCAAGATGAGGCACCTGTGTCGGCTAAGTAATTGCGCTTGATCGCGTCCCCAGCAGCGAACGCAGTCTGCGCACCTCAGCAGGCGGCGCTGGAGCCCACGGCGAGGCTGCGCGGGCTGCGTGGGGCCGGTATTTCGCTGCGTCGCGCCCGACGGTGACAAGGCGGCCGTAGGTGGCGGTCCTGCCGGCAGCGCCATCGGCGACCCGGCTGGCAATGGCGAGGGGCCGGCGTTGAGTCCAAGTGCAGCGGAGCGGCCTCGTGGCAGCGCTGTGGCGTTGTCGAGGTAGGTTATCGTCGCTGTCAGGGGTTTGGCACTTACTGCACCCTCAGCGGCCGCAACCGCAGGACTGGCCGTCGGCGTGCGGACCAGCCCCAATGCCGATGGTGGGGATGGCGATGCTCTCAGAACGTGGCGGGTTAGGGATCGAGCCGGCAAATTTTTTCGCCCGCAAGGTACTGCGAAACATTGCCCCTTGAGCTGGTTGACGTCGACAAAGACGACCGCAGCGCGTTCGGCGTGGCGTTCGAAGCGCGCCATGCGGTGATGGATCGCGGTCAGGAAATAGCGGCGGTTGAACAACGGGGTCAGCGTATCGCGCTCGGACACGCGTTCGAGTGTCGGCGACGGCGATCTCTCAATAGCGGTCGCCGCAACGTGTCAGCCAGCTCCCGGCCCTTCACCGCAACTGGCCCAAGCCACGGCAAAACGGGCACTGCTGGTCTGCGACAGCCCGCCGACGAGGCTGACAGGGACAGCTTCGGCTTCCGAGGACATGACGCACTCGGTGCATCTGGTGGTGTAGAGCATCAGTCCTGGGCTGAACGGCCAGCGTTGCGATGCGGCGCCAGAGGAGTGCGGCGGGTGCAGCGGGGTCCACACAGGTTGACCTGCTGGGAGAGCGGCCCACGGGTCTGCAGCGCCGCATGCTTTGGAGCCCCGCGCGGCGCTCGATTTGGCTGGCGCGCAGCCGCCTGCGAGCTGGCGCGGACTGATGCGGCCGCTGCTACGACCGGGGCGGAACGGTGCGCGCTGTTTTGGCGGGAGTCGCGGACCTTGGCGCGGCAGCAGATGGCATCCATCCCGTCTCGCAGCTGAGAGCGCCGCGTTGGCAGCTGGGCCGCCGTCGTCAGAATCAGCAGGTGCAGATGCGTCGCAGCACAAAGTGACTTGGCAGGCGGGATGGGAAAAAGCGCTCTGGGCCAGCCAAATGGCCGCGGCGCGAGCAGAGGCAGCGGAGTCGGAGGCGGCCGCAGCCAGGGAGGCTGCGTGTGCAGCTGCCGCCCAGGCGTCTGCCATTGCCCTGGGCCGGGCGGCAGCCGCGGAGGAAGCGACTGCGGAGCAAGCCGGGCACAGGGCTAGCGCCTCCAGCCGCCGCCAGCGGAGCAGCTGCATCGGAACCGTCAGCTCAGCAGCGCCCGGCAGCGGGGTCCAGAGCATGCCGCAGCGCGTGGAGGCTGATGTTGCGCAAGCTGCCTTGCAGACTACAGGAAGTGCGGCACCGCCGAGCAGCACAGGGGGGGCGCCTGCAAGCGCTGCCCTTTTGCAAGAGCTGATTGCCCCAGGCTGTGAGCCCCTGCGCTGCCGTACCGTGCGCCATACTGCTGGGCTGACTCTGACAGCGCTTTCAGGAACGCACGCCGGTCGACGCCGCGTATCGCAAGGCAAAGATCGACGATTTCGACGCCGATTACGCGATGGACAGCTTCATCGCCGATCTCGCGAAAATCCCGTTGCAGTTCGATCCGGGCGCGCACTGGAATTATTCGATGGCGACCGATGTGCTCGGCGCGGTGATCGAGCGCATCGAGGGCAAGCCCTTTGCGCAAGTCTTGCAGGAACGTATCTTCGGGCCGCTCGGGATGGTCGACACCGGGTTCAAGGTGCCCGCCGACAGCAGCTGCTGCATGACCATTGCTTTGCGCGCAGGCGCCGGCCGTCGATGTGCGCGGCCATAGCACGCTGAATAGGTGCTTTGTGCTGCAATGGGAAACAGACATGCGCAATCATCCAGCAGCCAATTAAGTTCACAGTGCACTGTACGCATTAGAATGATCCTATGCCGCAACATCGCAGACATTCCCAGGCACAGCATACAGCACGCCAACTCCTTGACCCCAGATCGGGCCGCACAGGCAGCGGCCCGCCCCGTGCGACCATCGGTGGTGCCACAGCCGGCACCGGCGTGGATCATCGGCCCGAGCATCGTCTGACCAGCCATCGTGGCACCGTCGCCGACCTACAAGACAAAGCCGAGGATCAGGAAGGCCCCCGTCGTCGCGTACAGGCATTGCGCGGCGAGCAGCAGCGACGGCTCCGCCAGCAGCAGCACCGGCGGCCGAGGAGCTGTCGCCGAGGTCGGCCGCAACGTGCAGCGGGAGTGGCGGCCCACAGCGCGCCAAGGTCCGTCGCGCAGCAGCAGCTGCGCGCAGGTCTGGGTATCGACGTCGGCCCGCGTAACGAGCTCAGCCAGTGTGAATGCGAACGCGAGCGAAGGTGTCGGCGGTTGCGTCGCGGCAGCACAATGCCGAGCGGCAGCGGTGGCGGCGGCTGCCGTGGGATCGCGACAGTGAGCGTGGCGAAAGCCACAGCTCTCACGGCAGCAGCAGCGAGGACGTCGCGGCCAGATCGAGCGGCTGCGACAGAGCAGCAGCAGCAGCAACGGCAGCGAGGAAGGGCAGCCGCATCAGCCCCGACGACAGCGCCGCAACACTACCAAATTCGAAGCAGGGACTGCCGCATTGAGCCCTCGGCGCGACCGCTCCTTCCGGATCGTGCAGTCATGGTGCCGCCGTTGGGACGCCTCGGCAGCTTGACCGTGGCGCATGACGGATGCCGCGGCGAGCCGAGCAAGGCGCTGGCCATCGTGCCGCTGGATGGACGACCTTCAGTCAATCCAGTACGCGCGGAGGCAAGTAGATCGTGAACTCGTTGAGTGGTTCGACCAGGACGCTATGGGGATGTTGTTGCCCGTCGCGCGTGACCAGCCGCCGGGGCGGTTTCGCGGCGCCGGGCGTTCCTCTGCTCGCCCGGCGAAGTGCGCGGATCAGGAGCGGCGCGGCGTCCGACGCAGCGGGAGCCGGGCGGCCGCCGCTGGCCGGGGCTGTATGGGGGGGAGCATCGAGCCCCAGGCTGAGCCACACCGCCCGAGGAGCGCGGCAATACAGCGGAGCGCCGCACGAAGCCCGTGTCGATGCGGCGCTGCTCGCGCGGTGCGCTGTCGCAGCCGCGGGGGCCCCCGCCGAGGAGACCCGTCCGCACTGGGAGGCGAGGTCATCGGCCGCTTTGGCCCTGAGGTATCCGTGTCACCGAGCGACACGCGTTTCTGGGGCACCGCCTCCACCCAGCCCAGCTGCTCTGACGGCCGCAGCAGTGCACGCGGCCGTGGCAGCAGGCAGGGCGCCGGTGCAGTCGGGGCAGAGGCTGGGGAAGGGCCGCGTAATCCCGCGACGGCGCAGTCGGCGATGACGCAGGTGACTCAGCGCGGGCGGGGCACAGAGGCGGTGACGGTGCGCGGGTCGCTTGGCGGCGGGGCTTCGGCGGTCGGCGGCTTGATGGAGCAGGTGGGGGCGTTCGACGCCGCGCGGCGTGGCTGCACGCCACGCAGCAGCAGCAGCAGCAGCAGCAGCAGCAGCAGCAGCAGCAGCAGCAACAGCAGCAACAGCAGCAACAGCAGCAGCAGCAGCAGCCGCAGCAGCTGTGGCAGCCACCCCAAGCCCAATTGCGCCCGAGCACTGCTCCTCCCTCTGGTCGCGAGCGAGATCAGCGTGCTGAGCCAGGAATTCGCCAAGATGGGCGGCCGGCTGCAGCGACTCCGATCAGGCCGCATTGCGAATGGCCTCAAGCCGCCCGGGGCCGTAACATCCGCTGCAACTTTGCTATGCGCTACACGCCAGCCCCGCAGCTGCCGCAGGCGCATCCGGCGGCCAGCACCCGGGCTGGGCCGCCGCCTGCGTTTGGCATCGGCGCCGCGAGCGGCGAGGCGCTCCGGCAAGATGCGCGGGCGATGGAGCGCTGGCGCATGGATGCCGGTCGATCGAGCGGCGGCGTTGCTCTTGAGAAAGCGCCATGGCGGATGGCTCGCGGATAGGGACGCGCCTTTCTGCCACGCCGGCCGCGCCGGTCTCCGGGGGAGTGTGCGTCCGCCTCAGGTATGCCGCGGCGGAGGATAGCTTCAGCACGCAGCGGAGCCGCTGAGAGCAGCGAAAACTGGTGAGGGCATTTTCAAGTTATGCAGAATGGACTAGTATCTGTGCCGCATCGCCAGCCTTTTTGCAAGTGAGCAGACCTGAATGCTGAAGGTGTATAAATTGTTACCAAGCTAAGCGTGTTGTCTGCTATCGCTTGCCGGCAGGCGCAACACTGCTGCCTGCTGCGAGGCCCGCGCCGCTCGCAATACTCCGTATCGTCTGCGCCGGCTGCGCCGCGCCGACCGAGCTCTTGCGAGCCGCCGCCCGCCTGCCTGCCGGCGCAGACTCCCGTTTGTTCCCCGCCGGGGGTCGCGGTGAGTGCTGTGCGCCCGCTGGAACGCTTGCCGGCGGCCGCGCGCCTTGCGCCCGGCCGCCCCCACCGCCACGAGCGCCGCCGCCGCCGCCGCCGCCTGCCGTGATGCTGCTGCCTGCCCGGCGCGCGAGCGGCTGGCCGCTCGAGTCTGCGCCAGCTGGGAGCGTTGGAAGCTCCCATGGGAGCGGCTGGCCGTCGCCCTGCTGCTGCTGCTGCCGCCCACGGCTGCGCGACCCCACAACCACAGGGGTACCCCCACCGCCGCCGCCGCCGCTGCCGCCCCGCTCCTCCCTCTGCTCCCGCGCCTCCAGCCGCAGTTCTAAAGCCAGCAGCCGCGCCCGCATGCCGCGCGCCCCCGCCTGGATCACCACCGCCGCGCGCGCCCGCCGCCGCCTTTCCGACGCCACGCGCCTGCGCGCGAGCTGGCCCCTCGCGGCCGCTTGGATGCGGGTCGCCGCCGTATCGGGCGACAGCTGCGGCCCCCAAGCTGCCCTGCCGGCCCCCGGTGACTCATGGCAGTCAGCCTCGCACTGCCCATGCCCGGAGCCAGGCGGCGCCGACGTGGCACCCGCCGCGCCCCCTGAACCAGGGACAGCCTGCGCTGCTGTCGCGGCCGAGGCCGGGTGCCAATGCGACGCGCGGCCGCAGCGCCCGCCCCCGTCGTCGCGTATCAGGCAGAGCATCAGGTGCACGCGTCCGTCCCGCTCCCGCCGCTGCCGCGCGGCCTCCTCCGCCACCGCGGCCCGCATGCGCGCGTCCAGCCCCGCCGTGGCCTTCGCCGCCTCCCGCCTCGCCTCCTCCAGCCGTCGCTTTGCGTCTTTCGCCGCGAGTGCCGCCGCGCGCGCCTCCTTGTCGCGCGCCTCGAGGGCGGCGGCGGCTTCCTCCAGCTTCCCTTCCAGCTGCAGCTTCTCCCTGGCTGCCGCGGCGACTGCGAGGCGGTGGGACTTGCCGTCAGATGCAGCTTCTGTGTGACCGCCCGCAGCTTGTTCTGGTATCCTGGCAGTTTCGAGGGCTTGCTGCACGTGCAAAAGTGTTGTGTGTCCTCTTTTGTTTTGTGTGTACCGATGACGCGCCGAAGCTGGGCATTGAGCGAGATGATCGAGCGAATGCGTGTGTTCACTTGATCCAATCGAGGGTGGCGGC
>NNCB01001412.1:0-10893 GCA_002317545.1 Scenedesmus quadricauda | reverse complement strand
CCCACAAGAGGTGGCACGACGACTTCGCCGCCTTCAAGGCGGGCGTGCGCGACCTGGAGGTGATGCTCGAAAAAGTCGGCCTCCGCGCTCGACGCCGCGTCTCGGTCTGCCAGCAGCCGGAGCTTCTCGTGGCCTACGCACGCTTGGCGGTCCGGCCGGCGCTCAGGCGCGCGCTGGCGCGCCGGCTGCCGCGTTTGACGGGCGCTGGGTAGCGCGAACTAACGCGGTGAAGATGCATCTGGATGCGTCCGGCGGGCGTCGCCGACGGGGACCGCGCTGCCGAGATACTCCGGCGCGGCGCAGTGAGCGGGCTGGGGACCGCGGGGGTGGGCGGTCGGATGGTAGGAGAAGAGCGCTCAGGGGCAGCCAGAGGCTGGATTGAGAGCTGATGGGGGCCTTGTCTTGATAAGCTGATGACATCCAGTTGGCCTGATCACCTGGCAAAACCGCCCGCGCTCGCTTCCCCGTTGCACCTGACAAACCAACTCAAGTGCGTCTGTGGGTGCTTATTTCACCGAGTGGCGAGCTCGCAACCGCCGTCCCACTCCCGGCGACTCTGGCCTCCAGGAGCGCCACCACGCTGATGCGCCGGCTGCAGCAGACGCACACCGCCTACGCCGCGATCCGCCACCTGCTCCCGGAAGTCCCAGAGGCGCCCGACGTGCTGACGTCATACGACCGACCCACCAGAGCGTGCAGCAGTTTGTGGTCAGCGTGCACACCGAGTGGTTTGCCACCATCGACCCGGCGCTGCACGGGCGCTGGAGGCGCCGCTGCTGGTGCTGGACAGGTCCGACCGTGAGCAATGGGTGGTTGCTGCTATTACAATACCTGTGCCATGATCTATAAAAATCTCCTGCCAATCGTGGCCGCGGGATGAATATCTATACCCGTTTTTCTATGAATGGATTCTGTAATGATCCTTGGTATTACCGGTATGTCTAATAGCCAAAGCTCATGCGCCACACGATACGCTGCTGTAGCAAAAAAGCCCCCAGGGCACCCTCACGCGCGCTCTGCCGCCCTCTCCGCCCCTCGACGCACCCCCCCCCAGGCGGCCTTCTGTCCGTCACCTTAGCCCGGGAGCTGCTGCGATGGTGTGGAGGTCGTCAGTGGAGCGGTGCGCATGCGCCGGTGCCCTACGTGGCAATGGCGATACAGGCGCACGGGACAAGTACAGGCCCTGCGGGGCATGCACTGGCGTTGGTGGGTTGGACAATGGGCGGGGTGGTGCCGCTCAGGGCTCCTGTTATGTGCCGAAGCGTGGGGAGGGCACGCCGGCGGGCAGGAAGGGGTTGAACTTGTCGGTGGAGAAGTTGCATCCAGCAGCTGGGGAGACTAGGGGCCCTTCAGGCTTGTGGCTGATCGGCCCGTCAGCTCTGCGACCTGACCCACGCCTCACTTGCGTCGCCACCAATCATGAGGTCACCCCATGCGCCAAATCATGCGGATGCACGCACCATGATAACCGCGCCCTCAATGAACAGCACGCAGCAGCTATGCGATTTGCCTTGATCATGCGCCGCCTCGACACACACGCGCACTGACGTCCGCACCCGACTAAAATCGACCAGCAGCGAGTCCCGGTATGGCAGCAATGATCGAACATGGCCTCTACTACGGCGGTGCGTGGCATGCCCCGATATCCGACACCTTTCGACCGTCGATCAATCCTGCCGACGGATCATCGCACTCGTGTCGAAGGCCGGCAAGGAGGACGTCGATCGGGCGGTGCTGGCCGCCGTTACCGCATCTCGCGTATGGCGCGATGTCTTGCCCCTCGAGCGGGCGCGCTTGCTTCGCGAGATGGCTGCAATCATCCGCAAGAACCACGCTGAGCTTGCCCGCTGACGCGGTGTGACTGTCACTTGAGCAGTGGAGGCCGCCGCTGGTCCACGAACACGGCGCTTTTCTGGGGTGCGGCAGAAGGCGGGCGAGGAACAATTGCGATATATCCGTAACCCTGCGAAACATATGTTATTCCTCATCAATGACACCTCGCAATAAACACGTCAAACTAGGGCGCTCCGCCTCGCCCCTTCCCAGGCCCGCAAGCACTGCCGCGCAACAGAGGCCGTGGTCTCCGAGTTGAGGCCTGCGCTCGGCGACTTCGTAGCTGAATACGCCGCACACGCCGACGCCCTGCTGGTGGACGTGGAGCATCACCTGCGTTGCCTGTTCGATGTCCATGTTGAAAAAGCGCTGGAGCACCATCACGACAAATTCCATCGGCGTGTAATCGTCGTTGAGCAGCAGTACCTTGTACATCGACGGTTTTTTGTGTGTGTTCGCGTGCGCGTCGCGATGGCGATGGCGAACGCCGGGACAAGCATATGGCTGCAGGCGCGTGCGGTTCGGTCTCCCTGTTTTTGCCAGAGGCCAGTCGCCGCCGACCTTGCGCTGCCGAGGCCGGCCTGCGGGCTGCAGGAAAATCCACCAAATGCACGAACCCTCTCGCGCTTGCGCTCGTGCTCGCCCCTGCCCTCGACCCCGCCCGCCTCAGGCCAAGGCGGCGCTGGTGGAGGCTCACGCCGGATTGAGGCCGCCCTCAAGAGCTGTACTCCGCATTTGAGTCGGACGGGGAAGAGGTGCGCAGGGCAGCGGCTGCGTGGCTATCACACAGACTGTCTACGCCGTTCCGCCTCTGCCCCCCTCGGCAGCCGCGCCAGCATGCCGAACTCATCGCGAAGACTGTCGTCGCCGCCACGTCATTGGCGCCGCCGCCATCGACGCGCATGTCCAGCGAGAGGGGCGCGCTTCACCCAGCGCGTTCCTTGCCGAAGCGCGTGAAGCGACTAGAACTTCAGCTTCGCCGACACCGCAACCGGCGACCCAGCGCGTCGTACGACGACGGGAAGGTGTTGCCGCTGTTGAGGGTGACGATGGTGCTGGACGAACGGCGGCTCGAGCTGCGGCCGACGATCGGCGGCTCTTCGACAGCGTGCACGGTCATCGTCACCGTCAGGTTGTCGCTGACGCTGAAACGGCCGGGCAACATGTGGGAGTCCACAGTGCCAGCCTTGGCATCTTGCGCAACGCCGCACCTCCCGTCCCTGACGTCGGACATTCCAACGTCTCCCTGGACCTCTTCCCTTCCCTCAAACCAAGCGCAATGCCCCTTGCCTCCCGCGGGACATATCAACATTGCGACCGGATTGCATCTGCCAATCATTTTCACCTTCCATGCGGTCAGCCGAGCGCGCGCACGGGGCGCAAATGTCCCGCGCGTGGGCCGGCTCCCCACCGAGCGCCAGCGCCGCGAGGCCGAGGAGCGCTTGGAGCCCTGGCGGCCGCCGCGCAGCTTCTACGACGTGGGCAAGTTGACTAGGACGGCGACAGCCCATGCCATTTCAACAATATGCTCGCGATCGTCATCGGCAGCCTCGAGCTGGCGCAGAAAGGCGACTGGGCGCGCGCGTGCAATCCGGATGTGATCCGTCTTATGTGAGTGCGTGCGTTCATTTGTGTGTAAGTGTGTGTCGAACGGATTATGTGTCGCCCCGTCAAGATTTTGGGGAATCAGCGCCAGTTCATTCACGGCAACTGGAATGGAAACTGTACGCCGAGAATACGCGCGACCCCTATCATGCGAGCCTGCTTCACCTGTTTCACAATACATTCGGTCTTTATCGCTCGACCCAGACAGGCAAGTGCGTGATGGACGAGAACAAGCGGCATTCGCTCCTGTTTTCGATGGCAGGAAGCAACGACGCCGAGCGCGACAGCCAAGTCTACCAGGAATCGCGCAGCTTCGACACGAGCTTCACGCTCAAGGACCCCTCGCTGCTCCCCATGAGCCCCCCCCCAGGCAAGCCGTACCTCCTTAAGATAGGTCAATTCTTCTTTAAAGAGAATCGGGCCTATACGCAGGTGGGCGATCTCGTTCGCCAACCCTAATGCAGCCAGTACATTTACTCTTGCCTGGGCCGCCAGGTCAGCATAAGCCGAGTGCCGCAGATGCCCGTTGGCATCTATCATCGACCACAATATCTGTGTCTCTAAAAATATGTTCTGCATTACCGCTGAGGTCGATATGGCCCGGCACCTGCTGGAAAACAGCAGTGCGCCGATCAAGGCGATTGCCCACGCCGCCGGTTTCGGATCGACCACCACGCTCCGACGGGCCTTTGTGCGCATCATCGGCGTCACCTCCAGGTACGAGAAGGCCCGAAGCCGCTGAGCAGCTACGAGGCCGACATCAACGAGTTCCTCAACAAGCAGGACGAGGTCGCCCACGAGGAGACCACCGCAAACGTAAAGTCCTGTTCATCGACTGCGGCCCCCTGAAGCAGGCTCTGGGGTCCCACTGCGACCTGTGGCGCAGCAAGCTGACGGGCCTGCTGAACAAGCAGGCAGCGGCCGAGCTGCGGGCGCTGCACGACACCTTCAGGTGCGCCCTGGGTGTCCCCGACATCCTGACCACGTAGTGACGGCCAAGCCCGTTGATTGGCCTCACGCTCGTGTACATGCCCCGGCTGGCCAAGTCGCTCAACCTACTGGCACTCGGCAAAGCCACCTGTGTGTCCTGACCGTCTCTGCACCTCTACGGACAGAAAACCGGCGCTAAACTACGTACGAAACGTATTTCAGAACGACAGCCTTTTCCGTACGCAAGTGTCAGGCCTAGACGCCGCGTGGCCGGCGCGCCCGCCGACCTGGTGGCGCTGGCCGAGGCGGTGGCGCTGCACGGCAAGCTGTCGAAGTACAGGGGGCGTGTAGAGGCGCGCTTCGAGCGCTAGGTGGCGGCGCGGCCAGCGGGTGGGGCCGGCGGTCGGGGATTGTGTACCCGTTCGTCGTTGCTCCAGCCTGACGTCATCATGAAGACCAATCCAGCATCTACCACTCAGCGGTACCAAAGCACGACTGCCGGAATGGTATGTCAGGCGCTTTGCAGTGCCAGCTCATCAGGCGCCAGCATCAAAGTGGCCGGAACGCACTCCCACTTCGCGCCAGAACAACACCAAACGTTCCAACCGAAGCGGAAAAACCGGGTGAGACAGACGGTCTGACCAGCTAGTTCCGAGAACACTCGGAGCCACGTTGATCTACTGGACAGGCTGGACGGTGAATGGGCCAAGTTCCAGGTGCGTGCGTGAGTGTACGGGCATGGCATGTGGACGAGCCCCTGCAGCCCAAGCGGCGCAGGCTGTGTGCAGTGCGGTGCGGAGCTATGCCCTTTGGGCGTGTTTGCGTGATTCGGCGCGGTGGGTGGCGTGACTGGGCCGCCTGGGTGATTGCCGACAAATGGAGTCCCCTGTCCGCAATGTGTTGCAAGTGACCCCGTTGCGCATCTCACACTTGCGATCGGGCAGGAGGCTGCGGGCGGGCGCCTTGACGAAGGCAAAGGATCCGTACAGAGAGTAGGTGGGCGCCGCACGGGCATGACTGGGTGGCAGCAGGGTGGGCTGCTGAGGGTACTGCAAAGCAGCAGCCACGCCGCACTGGATGTCGGTACAGCAGATGCCTCGGGTTCCGGAGTCAGGCGATGGGCGTTCTCGCGCAGGCCACTGGACACCTGCTGGCAAAAAATGGGTACTTTGGGCATGGCCACCGGTGATTTCGCATCGGCATCTTGGGTTCACAAGTTCTCGGCGAAGGTCCATGGCATTGGCGTCGTCAGACCGTGGCATCCCAGGCCAATGCGGTTGCAGCGCCTGCAGGCTGGCGCCGCAGTCCACCAGGCGGCGGGCGCTGCCGCGGGCGACTCGACGCGGCAGGCGCTGGCGTTCGTGGCGCGGTGGAAGGGCAACGTGTCGGCGGGGCGCGCGCGGTGCGTGGGCGGTTGGCTATGGTCAGCCTTTCCAGACTGTTCTGCTAGTTGAAAAGAAGGCACTGGCCTGGTCCGCGTTCGCTCGCCACTACTAACGGAATCTCGGTTGATGTCTTTTCCTTCCGGGTACTGAGATGTTTCAGTTCTCCGGGTTCGCTTCACGAAGCTTATTTTATTCAGCTAAGTGATACCTGTTTACTCGATTGCTCCAACCGCGCCCAAACCCCCTTCCCCCCTCCCAGGCCGCGGAATAAGCCTGTCCGGACCGCCTTGCCGCTGCCGTCCCCCGCTACCAGGATCTGACCGCCACGGAGCGCCAGCTGGACGCCTTGGCCCATGTGGCGGCTGGTGGAGGAGTGAGAGGGAACCTGCGCGGCTGCAATGAGACTCAGTCATGGTGGCCGCATGGTGGGCTATTGGGGGTTCAATCCTGAAGTCCAGTTCCTCGCTGATCGTGGCTATGCCGTCTTGCAGGTTGCAAGGTTTCATGCTGGGTCCGGCGGGTACGGCAATGCATTCGAACGCGCGGGTTACAAAAGATGGGGAACATTGATGATCATGATGTGGCGATGCCGTCGATTGGGTGGTCTCGCAAGAGCGATTAGGATCGGGTAGCAATTCTACGTGGCGCTTACTTTGGCGGTTATAATGTTTACTTACCTTCATTTGTCTGTAGCGTAATACGCTTTGTTACATTTCGGCGTCAGTACTCATGGTTTTGTCTGAAACAAGCCGCATCTTCAAAGCGGCTTTGATTCCATGGTCTTTAGCCCCGAACAGAAAACCCGTATCATGAAAAAGCGCAGCGGTTTTCAGTAATACCAATGCTTCCCCTGAAACGCCTTCTCCGGCGGCGATCTGAATGGTAGCGTCAATCACATCCAATACATGTGCCACGCTATGGTAAGAGAGGTGCTCAGGCAGTTCCTCCTGTAGCCACCTGCCATCTTGCCCTCAACCCAACCCCGTGACCTCCAGGTTGACGACCTGGAGGAGGTGGCCAGCCGCATCGATAAGGAGAAGCTGCGCAAAGCATATGATCGCGCATTAGCCTATGCGGGCAACCGACGAATCCATCGGATGAATATCTACAAGGACCATGTGAAGCTGACGGTCGAAAATCCGTCCCAAGAAAATGCATATGACGACGTCACCATGCGCGGTGCGGTCGTGGATTCCCAGCCAGATGGGACAAGTGCTTCGATTTCCTGCATCTGCTGTTTCACAACCCATCATTCTATCCTCAAGTTCATCCTGACACATCGGCTTGCGGCAAACCACTCCCCTTCCACCCGCTCCGCCGCAGCTTCGATCCAGCTTCCCCTCGTTCACGCTGGACAGCGTGTCACCGTCGGCCTGGACATCGCCGCTGATTCATCAGCGAGCTCGCGGTGAACGCGGCCAGAGGCGGCCTGAGGCGCACTGGCCGGCACGCCGAACGTGGAGGACGCTCCTCGGCTGGAAAGAATATGAGATGGAGGTGGTGCGCGACCGCAACGACAATTTGCATGGCGCATCGAGGGCGATCACGAATGGTGATGCACAAAATAAAGCAGGTTTGGGGATGCGGATGGGGACTGGAGTGGCAGCGTGTTGCCTTGTAGGCTGCGGCGCTCGGTTTGTGGCCATGAACTCATACGTACGGGTACCCGTTTGCAGGAAGTACGCTACGTCTTTCCACGAACCACCCTTGATTACCTTGCGGGGCTCGGAAGGATCGTCGTTTTTGTGGGTTCATATCCCACAGGAGCGTGTTGGCGTTGTCGGCGTAGGCGTCCAGCGTCCATTCCGACACGTTACCGGCCATGTTATAGAGGCCGTATTCGTTGGGGTTGTACGCATTGGCGGGAGCCTGAGATCCGTGCTCCCGTTCATCAGTTTCCGCACCCACTCTCCCCCCCCAACGCCGCCACCCACGATGACAGCGTCCGTTTCCAGGGCACCTGGAAGCTGCGCAGCGCTGAGGAACTGTTTGCGGCCCTGGAGGACAACAGCGTCGCGCTGTCCAGCATGAAGGCCCAAGTACTACCTCGTGTTCGAAAAGGTGGGGTCGCATGCACGCCGCAGCCCGCACCATTCCGCATCGCCGCGCAAATGGCCTCCGCCAAGAAAGCGGCCAAACAGGAAGCGGCCGAGGATCGAACCGATACAGCCGACGATGATGTTGAGGAAGATACCTTGCTGCGCATCGGTGCGCATGACGATGCTCGCCAACCAGCCGATAACGCCGCCCATGATGATTGCGATAATGAAATCCATGACATTGACCCCCTACGATCGTTGTTGGCGCCTGACCCTGCAGGCGTCACGGTTGGGAGTCGACGCTCCGGCCGTGAGCGAGGCAGTCCCGGCATCCTGCGCGCAGCGCGCCAGCCTGCCTGAAGCATTTCGGTGGACTCCCGGGCTGAAGCGCTGCCGGCCGAAGACAGCGCTGGTCGAGGGCGTCAACGCGTCGTTCGTGCGCGCGATACGGAGCTGCGACCGGCGGCACGGGTCGCGGCGACGACGCGCAACGGGCTGCAGCGGCGATCCAGGCGCGCTGTGGGCCGGCGACATCAAAGGGCCGCCAGGCGCTTGGCTGCTTCCGCAAGTGACTGTTTGAATCCCGCTGCGCGAGCCGCGCCGCGGCTGCATCGAGGGCTGACAACAACAGCCGCACAGCGGCCATCGACATGCCCAGCACCAGAAGAACAGCGACCAAGCATCCCTTGAACCTGCTGTAATCGCCAGCGGCCTGCCCCGGGCAGATGCCAGCCTGGAGCGCATCAGGTCCCGGGACGTCTACCTGGAGTCGAAGCGAATGGTGTTGCCCGGATCTACTTTCTATCCAGCGACCACTTGCTGATCTGGGGCAGGACAGGGACCCGCAGATGAGCTGCCGCACCTCAAAAAGATGCTCGACCTGCGACACGCTTGCCCGTCCCACTGGGGTTCCTCGGGGTGACACAGAAGGCATGACATGGTCTTGGCCATTCTGCAGTAGCTCATTGGTGGCAACCACGGCAAGGCTGATTTGCTCGAGGGGCCAACTTTTCGGCTTACCTACAGGCTCACCTACAGGCTCACTTTCAGACACAGGCTGCCTAGCCGCAGTTGAGAGTTTGTACGTGCTGGCGTCCGCCCCTCACCAAGCTTCGCTAGCTCCTCACGGAGCAAGCTGCGCTATCCTCTCCCACAAGGGGAGAGGAGTTTGGTTCCGCTCCCACCCCAAAACCTCCATGGGCGGGGGCGACAGGAGGACGCAGAATAGGCGCAGCCATGTGCCTTGCACGATTGTTGTTGATGCCCAATACCTCCATCATAACACCCATGCCTCTCTGGATTGTGAGACGAGCGCAAGAGCCTGTTGTTCAAGGCCACGCCGAAAGACCTGCGGATGTTGATGATCGACCCGAAGATGCTGGAACTCAGCGTCTACCAGGGCATCCCGCACCTGCTGGCGCCGGTGGTCACCGACATGAAGGAGGCCGCCAACGGCCTGCGCTGGTGCGTGGCCGAGATGGAGCGCCGCTACAAGCTGATGAGCGCGGTCGGCGTGCGCAACCTGGCCGGTTTCAACAAGAAGGTGAAGGACGCGCAGGACGCCGGCCAGCCACTGCTGGATCCGCTGTTCCGCCCGAACCCGACCGGCTGTGTCTGCATCCCGCCCCAACTCCTCGCAATACCTTCCCGATTCATCTTGCATTTTGGTGAGCGAGGGACGAGGCAGGTTTCGGTAAGTGTAATGTTGAAGCTTGCTGAATATGTCGCCATTGCTTTCCCGTTGCACCGACCACCCCAGGCACGATGAAGGAGACGTGGGTGCGCGCCCACCCCGGCCAGGTCGTCCTCACCGCGGGCCAGATCCTCTGGACCGCAGAGTGCGAGCGCGCCCTGGCCGACGCCGAGCAGGGCCCGCGGCGCGCGCTCAAGGCGCTGCGGCGGCGGTGGGTGGCCTACCTGGCCGAGCTGACCGGGATGACGCGGGGGCGGCTGGAGGCTGTCGATAGAGCAAAGGTGGGCGCACTCGATCACATCGATCACTACCCGACAACCCGCTTATTTCATGGACCCATTCATATCGATATGGGAGGCCACATGGGGTCGTGGCCGTTTCCTGGTGTCATCTGCTGTTACCGGCACTGCTGACGTGCCGCACTGGAGCTAATCACATCCCTGTTGCAATAGGCGTGCCTTAAGCGCAACTTGGCCACATTAAGAGTCCAAGGGTGCCGGCAGGGCTAGCTGCTGCGATCCAGAACACATATCAGCTTGCTTTTCTTTTCTGACCCTTGAATGCATTCTGGAGCCCAAAGTTGGTGCAATTACCCCAATACAATCACAAACCCCCCAGGTTGTTGCCCTCATCACCGTTGAGGTGCATGCTCGTGATGTCATCGACAAGCTGGTCAAAGCCAATGCCTCCAGCCCCTCAGACTTTGAGTGGGCCAGCCAGCTGCGGTTCTACTGGGACAGGGATGCCAACGACGCTGTCGTCAAGCAGGTGGGGTGGCATGCACAGCAACAGCTGGTATCAAGGTGAAACCTTGCTTGCTGGCTTTTGCACTTGCTGCTTTGTGGTTCTGCTTGTGGCATGCTTCTGAAAGAGTGCAAGTGAGTGCTGCCTGGTTGCCAGGGTGCCGCGACTTCCGCAACCTGTTGATCACCGCACTGCTCTCCCATCCTGGTATGCTATCCCTTTAACGTTCCAGGTGCTGAGTGTGTTAATTATGGTTACGAGTACCAGGGCAACAATGGCCGCCTCGTCATCACGCGCGTGACAGACAGGTAATGAGTAGCCTTGGATTGGCTTTGCTGCAAAGTAACATAAATCTGGGACCTGTGATTCAGGCTTGCTGCAATCCTTTCGCAAACTCTGAGCCTGGTGGCCCCGCCGCCTGCCACCCTCCAGGTGCTACATGACGCTGGGCGCTGGCGATGTCTCACGCGCCGAGGCGGCAATCCCCGGGCCCAGCTGGCACCGGGAGACGGAGACGGTGAAGGACTTTGTGCAAGCCTGGCGCGTTAAGCCACTTCATCTGCTGGTGGGCGTTTTCTTGGGGGGGCAACAAAAGGCCGTGACAGGGCGACTTCCGTTATAACAGGCTTCTGCTGTTTAGCCGATAGTCGCCCTGTTCCAGTTG
>NNCB01001411.1:0-10896 GCA_002317545.1 Scenedesmus quadricauda | reverse complement strand
GCGCGGGCGCGATCCGCGGGCCGGCGGCGGATCTCGCTGACGTACGAACGACTCGGGGGGACCGCATCTCGTGTGAGGCCTGATGATGGGCGATCCGCCGACGTCCACCGTGGGCGTGCAGCGGCGTCTTAACCAGGCGAGGACGGGTGCAGGCCGTGCAGTCGCAGCAAGGCAGCGGGTTGGGTGCGTGCTGACAGGTTCTGCATGTCCAGGTTCCCTGTACATAACAAATGCTGCAGGCCCGCCATTCGCAGGCCTCTGCTCACCTCGTCCGTGTAGTGGCCTATGCCAGCGCAGTTGGCGCACTTGGGGAAGGGGCACTCCTCCGCCGAGTGGTCGTCCTCTCCCTCCACGGCCGCGCTGGTGCCGACGTTGCGTTGGCGCACGCGCCGCTGCAGCCCTTGAGCGGGTGCACGTGGCGGTTGCACTTGGTGCAGTACGGCACCTGGGGGTGTGGATGGCCATGCATGTGCAACCATCGTTCCATCCATGCAGGTTCCGTGGACCGCAAACGCGCATATGGTCGGCAGACCTCGACAGGAGCGTGTCATGAGTGCCATCGACCCCACCCGCCATGCCCGTATCGCCCGCAAGGTGCGCGGCATGCCTGCGTCGGACGGCGCAGGCGTGAAGCTGACCCGCGTGATCGGCGGAGGCGAGCTGCCCGACCTCGATCCGTTCCTGCTGCTCGACGAATTCGGCACCGACAAGGCCGAGCTGCCCACCTCCCGCGGTCATCCGCCCGCGGAACGTGGACCGGCCCGCAGGCAGCCATGCACACCTTGCCTCGTCCGCGCTGTGCCGCCGGAAGTTGCAGCGGCTGCATGCGGGCCTCGCCGATGCTCTGGCTCTTCTTCCAGAGCTTCTTGTTCGGCCGGATCAGCCGCTCCGCGCTGTCGGCTCATGCGGTGTGCACGGGTGAGCGCGCCGCCAGCGACGGGGACGAGCGACAAGTGGTAGAGAGCGACACCGCCGGACGCGCTCCAACACAAGCGCGAGTTGATCGGACGAGCTCGCCAAGATCAAGCGCGTGCTCGGCCGCCTCACGCGTCCGTCGAGCAAGGGGCTCCAGCCCTGGTCCGTGGTCGTCCGTTCAGGGAACCTCCCCAGGAGATCCGCAGCTCACCGAGGAAAACGTCATTGACGGCCGAGGCGGCCCCCCGTTCAGGGCGGGTTGGCCAGAATTGCTCATCTCTGCTGGTCGAGCCGCTGCCGACTGGCCGACTGCGGTACCTGCTGCGCCAGGTTCAGGATCGTACGCACCGACTGCAGGTAGGTAGACGCTGCTGCCGGGCTCTGCTGATGAACAACACGCCGCAGCTGCAGTCCTGTAAGCGCTCGGCTGCAGGACAGGCACCCGTTGCTGCATGTAAGTAAGGAAACATTGAGCGCGACGGTAGCGTGAGAGCGCGACATGGTGCTTCTGCCCGATAGTCCGGCCAACACGCACCTTACCCAGTTCGATATGCTTTTTCTTAGCCTGATGTGCCATGTAGCGTTTGTTCATCTTCTGACAATTTCCTGCAGCATAAGGCACGGATCCAGCCGATCGTTTCGGTGATCTCCCCGTTTCTAAAACTATCTCCTTCTTTGAAATAGCCTACCATCTGGAATACTTGAGAATTACTCCATATATGTACTCCTGGCTATGTTTCGGTCATCCTGTAACGCTTGAACGTGCTGTCCGAGGATATGCACCATAAGGGACTCCCGAAACAACCTCAGTAGCTAGCATGCCAGTAGCATGTGGGTGCACCACATGGCCAGCATTCAGATTATGATACCAGAAGTACTCCAAAACGTTGCAGGCTTGCTCTGCCTGGCAAATGGTTTGTGCAGCAGTGAGAAAACCTTCATGGCATGGGCGTGAAGCTCAGCATCTGCAGCGCCGATGCCAGGACGGCAGCTCTGATAGCACGGCCGTGGCCGGTCAAGCGCTCACTCTTGTGAAAATCACTGGCACAGCCCAAGACGAGCCACCGTGTTTGGCCAGATTGGATCATCCGTTTGGGAACGTTCGCTGCACGAAGTACAGCATGACCGTTC
The DNA here is from genome assembly GCA_002317545.1 of Scenedesmus quadricauda. Taxonomy (NCBI): domain Eukaryota; kingdom Viridiplantae; phylum Chlorophyta; class Chlorophyceae; order Sphaeropleales; family Scenedesmaceae; genus Scenedesmus; species Scenedesmus quadricauda. The sequence goes on along the minus strand of NNCB01001411.1, from coordinate 8,850 downwards.
TCGACATGCTGAGGTAATGGGAGCTCTTCCTGAGGATATCGTAATGCAGCGCCAGCGGATGCGTCCCTCAGCAGCACCATGGCGATATCCGGTTTGTAACCAGGGGCAGCAAGGTCTGCTGGCTCCCTTGATACGATGTTCCATGACCGTGCATACTGGTATAGTATCATATCTGTGCAGCGCTCCTGACTCAGAGACTCAGACCCCCTTAAGAATCAGATCATCACACCGAGCTGGCTTGATCGCTAACCTTTGATTCTATGAAAAGCGAAAAGCGTTTGTGGTACAGCGCTGATCCTGGCGGGGGATGTCCTGGGATGTCCGCGGCCGGGCGGGGGGCGGATTGTAAGCAGGGCAGAAGGTGCTGCTACACTCCCTTACTGGAGCTTCGGAGGAATCTCGAGGGGATGATGGACTGCGAAGTGGTGCAAGAAAACATGCATTCTTGGCGAAGGATATCACGAGGGATCGACTCGATTCCCCGAGGGATTGTGATGGTAAATATGCTGACTGTTTCATGGCCGTCATATCGTACTGATTGGTATTGAGTGCAATCCAATTTTAATATCTGGGACCCCTTAAATTTCAGTACATCATGCCGAGAGCTTGATCGCCAATTTTTGAGCTATTGAAAGTGTTAGAGCTTGCGCTGACCGGGGGGGGGGGGTCGTGGGTGGCCGGGCAGTGGGTGCGGCGGACTGAGCGGGGTCGAGGCGGTTGCCACCACCATCCTTCATCGGTGAACGCTCTGCAGCATTAGTGGTGTCTTCTGGAAGCTCATCCCATCATCGTGTGCACTCGACGTGCAGTGGAGGTGATCAGTGGCCGGTGACAGGAGCAAGGTGAGTGTCAGATCGCTGGGTGAACTGTCGAACGCTTTGCACGATGAATGTATGTAAGGCAATGCCATATCTCCAACGCCACACGCCGTCGCAAGCCAGGGAATTGAGGAACAGCCTAGTTGTGACACCAGAGCGTCATAGAGCCTGCTTGCGGGTGTTCCGTCTCGAAATGCCGTGAACGGAGGCGGGCAAGGCCAAGCCGATCGCCGGCAAGAAGAAGTAAGGTCGAGCGCGCCTTCCGCGCGCTTGCTGCTGTTGCTCTTGCGCAACGCAGGGGCGAGCATGCACTGAATTCGCGAACATGGCCATAATCCGTGCCCTTCAGCATGCCGACAAGACCGACCAGCTGCTGATAGGTTTCGCGCCCCGATGCCTGGTTCTTCGCCGAGCCCAGCAGTTGCAGATTGGCCGGCGAACTCGTTCCCTGGAGCTGCTTTTCGACGATATGGTCGATGTCGCATTTGGCGTCAGTCAGGCGTTCCTTGCCAAAGCCCTTGAGGATGCCCGCAACTTCCTTTTTTTCGATTTCTGTTTCAGGTCGGCATTGTTTGCCGCCGCAGTCTTGAACCCCGCGGCAAGCGATTTCAGCGTCAGGCGAAGTGCCCTGTTTCCGCTACAGCTGGGGGCTGTATGCTATGGATGGAAGCAACACTTGAACCAGCCGGCGCCGGCGTGGCCGCAGACTAGCGGCCCCTCCACTGCCCGCGGTTCCTGTTCAGTTTACATGTTCGCGTCCCCCGCCATTTCGCGCATGCCAACGGGCAGGAAGCGGAGACGACGCTCAAGGAACCCGCGGCAGCTCAAGGCGGCAAGAAGTGATCTGGTCCGCAGGCGGACCCTGCTGCGCATGCAGCGGCGTGCACCCGTCCGTCGTCACGCATGGGCCTGACGGTGGCCGAGGAGTCGGCGCCCGTCGCTGAAGCTGGCGGCGGTGGCGGCAGGGGCGGCAGCTGCCGCGAGGCGATTGGGCGCGCGATCTTTGGCAGCAGCAAGCAGGGCGGCCGCACCGCCTGGCAGGGGTGCAGGCTCAGCTGAATCCGGCGACTCGCCGTCAACTAGAGGGACCCCGGCCCCGGCTGCGAACGGCACGTTGATGGCGCCGCCCGACGCCAGCACACGGAGCGGCCCGCCTGCAGCCGACCAACTGGAGCGAGGCCGAGATCACCCGCGAGCTCGACAATAATTGCCGGGCATTTTGGGCTATGTCGTGCGCTGGATCGATCAGGGCGTCGGCTGTTCGAAGGTGCCCGACATCGACGACGTCGGGTTGATGGAAGACCGTGCGACGCTGCGCATCGCGTCGCAGGCTTTGGCGAACTGGTTGCTGCATGGTGTGTGTTCGGCGGAACAGGTCGTTGAGATGGGGCCGTTGCCAGCGCGCCCTGAAATGGATTCAGGACCATGTAAGTACTTGGGCGCATCTCCAGGTAACCTGCCCACCTACTGTTTCTCGGGTTACTTTCACTGCATGAGAGCAATAGCCGCCTCATCCGTTTATTCAACCAAACGGAACCTCTCGGGTCAGGATTGCCTTCTGAACAAAATGGGCGCCAGATATGCACGTCGTGCCCGACTCCAGAGATGCAGCTGCCGTCACGGTTCACATGCGCTCGTCAATTTGCTGTTGCCGGCATCCCAAAACGAAGTGCGCTCGCTCGCCGGCAGCTGCTGCTCCGCCTTTGGGAGAGGAAGCGCAGCTTGCTCCGCGCAGCGTGTGGTCGCCTCTGAACTGCGCCTGTGACGCCTGCCGCCACCACATCGCTGTGGCTGCAGCCCAAAGCTGCATGCTGCATTGGTTTGCGAAGGACTCATGGACTGCATCGACTGTTTCAAAGTCAGTCGCAGCCCAGCACAGCGCATTGCTCCCGCTACGACCAGTTGTTGACCAGCTTGTATCGCATACTGAAGAGGCTTGACCTGAATTTACAAAAGACATTATTCGGGATATGTAAGCATAAAAACAGTAAAGTCATTGTAGATACTTCCGGCAAATCATTAGAAATTGCCGTAGATGAAGGGGTTTTTCTTCTGAAGCATTGTGTGCGAATTAGCAATGCTATCAGGCAAGAGTATATGGCAGTGACAATTGGCAGAAGCCATCAAATCTGATCAGAAACATAAGGTAAAGCGGAAATTATAGTGTGTCATTCATGGCTGAGGCGCTAAAGGTGCGGTTTTGTATTCAGAAAAAGAAAAGATACGGCAGGCAGCCCCCATTGTAAAAGTCAGGAGCACTGTCGGGGCAGGAGACAGTATGGTAGCGGGAATGGTTGCCGTTCTGGTAAACAAAGGCAACATGAGGGAAATGCTGCGTTTTCCTCCTGCCTGAATGAGTGAATGATTTTACTCGCCTCGTAAAAATGCAGGCGAGTCGATGTGAATCACCTGAAAACGCGTGTGAATGCTTGTCATCACGTCGAAAAACCTATATATTGGCCTCGCACATCACCTGCGCCCTGAGTTTGCAGGCTAGCCTTCCAGCAAAGGCATAATCGCACCAGCGGCTGACGGCCAAATACAAGCAGCCAAATACAATACTGTCATATTATCTGATCATGTTAATGGGGTCAGGACATACTTGAAGCGAAATCCCGGTCACTTCATAGTTCAGCATTTTAGACGCGCCATACCATACCAGTAAGCCCATAGAGATGGCCAGGATGATCTCAACAATAGGAAAGAATACGGAATAGGCAAAAATCGACTTGATGTTGGCATCCCGGTGTTCCCGGTTAATGGCATCAAATTTTTTCTTTTCCCGGTCTTCTGCCGCGAACACCTGCACTGTTCATAGACATAGCGCTATGAGTGCCATCCCGCGCAAATGAAGCATGCTGCACGAAGCATACGACCTGGAAGTCGTTCCTGCTGCTAGAGCAGAATGGTAGCCATCTATACATCACATCCTATAGCCTCAATGCTGATCTTAACAAAAAATGTTCAATATATTTGCTGGAAGCTTGTGCATATCCCAGGCAATCGTACCAGCTCTGCATCGGCGCTCGTCAAGCGAGTCAAAACCGCTGCTGTGTGCGTGAGTTGCTTGACCACGACGCTGTTGATGCTGGGGTGCTGTCGGGCCGCATATGGCGCCGCGCGCGGGTGGCAACGCGGCAAAGTATGCAGCGCGCGGAAAGCATGCATTCGAGACGCCGAAGAGGCCCGGCAGGCTGGTGTGCGCTGGCTTGGTGCGACACCTGGGCCCCGCTGACGAGCTGAACAGGATATTCGGTCTTCATGCGGCCCGTATTTCGTCGCGACCGTCGTGCCCTCGATCAGCGGCAACAGGTTCGCGCTGCACGCCTTGCGGCTCACCGATCCGCGCGCCACGTCGCTGACCGCGATCTTGTCGATCTCGTCCAGAAGAAAAACGATGCCGCGTCTTTTCGGCGCATCGCGGGGTTTCCGCGAGAATCGATTCCCGGACACCAGGTCGAGTCCTTGATACGCGGAATATCGGGGATCAATTGATCCTGTAGCGCGCCCACGCTGCAAGTCCAGCTGGAAGCGCCGAACGGGTCGTCGGGGTGTGGGGTGTAGCAACCGATTGAAGCGTTTTGTCATCTTATGTTACCGAATGTCGCACCAGGTATTTGCTCGTTTATCATCACGCCAAAGTATTCAGTGATTCGGCCCAGGCTAAATGTGGCCTAGTGCTGATTTGCAATCACTTACTGGTGCCCTTTGCGAGCCTGTACATGCGCAATTCACTGATACCGGCATAAATGCGTACGAGCTACCGGTACCGGTACTTACGCAGCGCGCACCTGTTCGAATTTGAGACTTCACGCTCCGAATTCTGAACATTGTGGCCCAAGCAGCTGCTGTGATCATCGTCATTGGACACGTAGATTCCAAAATGGACGAGATAGATGAGGAGCGTGACAAGCTTCACAAGGAGCTCGAAGACAAGCGGGCTGCACGACAGAGCCTCTCTCGTACTGAGACGCTGCCGGGCACCATCGCAAATGGCCTACATGGCGAGCTGCCCTGGATGGGCGTCCAGCTGCCAGTGAAGACGAACAGCGCGAGCGTGACGCATGATCGGGGGTCAGGATCGGCAGCACGATGCGGCGCAATATCTGCCCTTCGCTGGCACCGCAGCCATCCGCGCGGCCTCGAGCATCTCGTCGGGAATCGACAGGCAAGGTGGACGAGCGCAGAGGGGATGGCTGCGGCCGAGGTAGCGCTGCTGGATGCGTGTAACCTGCGTGCATCAGCAGCCCCGCCACTACACACCATGGATGCCAACAGCTGCATGACAGACAGCAGTGCGAAGCTGCGCGGGCTCAGCTGTGGCAGGTTGCATCAGCACCACATGCGCCAGAACCGACGGTGTTGATTCAGTAGATCCCTCGCGCGACAGCGCCCGCCACCGTGGGTCCCTGACTCTCCCGAATACATCTGATACCAGCATCGCTGCTGCGTGCTACATGTTGTTGTCGGCAATGTAACACACCGGTTACTAGTCAACGGTAGATCGTCGATGAGGATCAGTTTCTCGGGTTGCTCGCTTCCTTTCGATTCATGTTGGACATCGTCCACGCGCTGCACCTGAAAGATACCAAACCCGCCGACACCAAGAGCGGCTATAAGTTTGTGGAGCTTGGACAGGGCCGGGTGGATGTACCAGCCGTCTTTAGAGCTTGACAAAACCTCAAGTTTAAGGGCTGGGCCGTAGTAGAGCTCGACGGCGTGCCCGACCCGGACAAAACGGCCTACTCTTGCGCGGTGCCACACCAGCAATCACATGTAGGTACCCTGACTGGGGGTGTACCACAGTTGTCCTGCAGCAGGATACATCAGGGGCAGCAGTTTGGAAGATGCAAGGACGTGTCCATCCCGGCGCGCTGGGCGATCGGGGTTGTTCTCGAGAATAATGCCCGCAGTGTCGGAAGCAGAGGTTATGCAGCGGCATTGCAGCCTGCTGCAGAAGTGCGCAGCGGCGTGAAGCTGGCTGCGGCAATTGGTGGGCGTGACAGCACGTCGGATCATCACAAAGCGATCATTTGCATACGCCACTAACGGCATCACACAATGCTGACGCAGACATTGGCTTCCATGCCAGCGGCGCAGCTGAACCTGCATCATGCAGGCTGCATCTTACAGTCCCTCGGCTCCTACGCCTGTAAATCAGCCTACAACGATGAGGTGCGGTGGCCAGTGACGAGCTGGACTGCAGCGAGATCCAGTCCGCGTATGCTGACGCGTACTTGTATACTCCCGGACTCGGTGTCATAGCACTTTCGCGGCATGCTGCATTGGGGATGACATTGCCACGAAGCACGAGCTGCTGACAATGTTGCTGCATCCAGATCACGCCATCGGTCGACCTGCACGGTTACTGAGGGACGATTGGCCATCCGAATACACCAAAGCAATGATTAGAGCTGTATGCAGCGCGTCGTAGCTGATTGCAGCTGGGAGCGTGTTGCGCACCCACGAACACCGAGACAGGGGTCAATATGTCCAGCAGGGTGGATGTATGGGACGTGCAGCGCGCCAAGGATGTCAAGCTCGACTGCGGCTTCCGCCGCGAGCGCTCACCGCGAAGCACGAACTCGGCTGCGCTCTCGGCGACGGCGGCTTCGGCGTCGTGCGCATGTGCGCGCCGCGACTCGGGCACAGATGTTCGACTGCAAGCCATCCGCAAGGCGCCTCGACGTCCCCAACCTTGCGGCGGCGAAGCGCAGCAGCACCTGGACAACATCAAGCGTGAGGCGCAATCCTGCGCAAGCTGCGCGGTACACTCAACGTCGTCTATCGGAGGAGGCCTACGAGGACGACGAGGACGTGCACATAGTGCAGGAGCTCTGCCGCGGCGGGGAGCTGTTCCACCGCATCGGGCGGCGCCACTACAGCGAGCAGACGGTGCGCGCGGCTGGCGCCCGCTGCCGTTGGGGCGGCGGCGACGGCGGCAGTGCATGCAGCATTACTCCAAACTCCACTAGTGCCGCCTCGACGGCAAGCCGTATATGCCGCAGTACCCTTTGCCGATGGTTGAACCGATGCAGACAATCACTACCGATCTAGCCGGTAGGATCTGAACATATTTGGTGCCGCGCTCAGAAATGTACCGCTCCGATTCCGTTAGCCTTTGGTCACCTGGGATATCACCAGGAGTAATGAAAGGGATTGCGGTTCCCCAAGCACCAGGATCACTGCCAGGTGGCGTCCTTCCAGTCGCGCGGTGCTGCGGACGCTGGCGCAGTGCGCCGCAAACCGCATCCTGCATCGCGACATCAAGGTGCGCCAAGGGGGGGCGCAGCAGGCTGGCAGGCACCAGGCAACTCGTTCGCTCACCAGGCACGGGCAAGAGTCGGTCATCTGTCGTGCACGCTGGCAACACCACCCCTGGTGTCGCCGAGCCGGTGATTACCCGCGCTCATGGCAGTCAGCAATCTGGCGCGCTCGCCAGCTGGCACGGCCACCTACGCGCCGCCCGCAGCCAGACGATTTCCTCAACAACCCAAATCCCCAGCCGGGGAACTTCAAGCAGCTGACGAGGCTGATTCGCAGCTCTCGATGCCTCGGGCAAAGCGACGGGCGCCAGATGCGGAGGCACCAGCTCTTTACAAACCGCATACGGCGTGGCATATAGAAAGCGGCGCCCGTGTGCTGAGCTGCAGCTACTCAGCCGAATGTGTCGTCGTGTCATTCGCGGGGGTGGCAAGTGATGATGCGGTTTGATTGTGGCGGCAGGGTGTGGCGGCAGCAAGCAGGGCGAGCCAGCAGCTTGGCCCGGCTGGTGCCGTCTTGCACGTGGCCGTCGCAACGGCCAGGCCGTGCCCGCCTCGACGGCGCGATCCGCATGGCCCCCCGTTAAACGCTCCCCGAAAGGAATATCCCATGGCGGCTATATCATCGACCCCGCGCCGCCCCGCACCGCCGGGGTGGGGGCACACCCGGTAAGGCCGCTCGTCGCCTTCAGCCCAAGCCCTTGGCTCAAGGGGCTGGCCATCTGGCACGCCTCGTCCAACCGCACGCCTGGCATGTCAGCCTCGTCTTCTGGTCGATGATGCTCGTCGGGCGTGTGCGCCCTAGCCGTCACCCGAAGCTTTTCAATCCAGAGAGACTTACGCACGGACAAGTTTCAGGCTGAAGCGCCGGGAGCGCGGTGCCTTGCAACAGGCCTGCGGATTCAAGCCTGACACATCCATACCATGGCCTGCATAACGTCAGTCCAACTCTAGCCCCCCTCTCAACCATGCTCCGCACCGACGCCCTCCGCCCGCCCAGCCGCCCACCCATTGACCTCACCCCGATTTGACGCACCAAGGTACATGGCCCCCGAGGCGCTCTCCTCCGCCGTGGAGCCCGTGAGTGACGCTGGGCCGCGGGCGTGATGGCCTACCAGCTGCTGAGCGGCAAGTTCCCCTTTGACGACGGCAGCTCCCGGAGGCGCTGGCCTGTCGCTGGGTGGCGATGCCGCTTTCGGAGCTGCCGGGTGCCGCGGGAACGAGTTTCGCGAGGCGTTCGGTGACGCCGAGGTCGGTTTCGAACGTGCGCAGGTCACGGTTGTTGACGCCATCAGGCGGATGAGCAGCGCGCGGTCGGTTCCTGTCATGGACTTCGACTGCGCGCTCGCGCCGTGCCAAATTTGGCTGCACCGCCGCGGCTGGTTGCACTCTATGGCGTGCATCCGGCGTTCGAACCGCTCGAGAGCTGGTTAGGCAGCGCTTTAGACGCCGCGCTTCCCGACCCGCCGCAGCTGTCCGACGACGTGCTCCAGCTTTACACCAGCGGCACCCGCCTCCTGCCGCAGGGACCCCCGCAAGCGCCCCAGCGCGCGCGAGGCGCTGCAGGACCCCTGGCTGCTGGGCAACGTGAAGCAGCGCTCGCGGGGCGCGCAGCTCAGCAGCGTGGTCAGCGGCTGCAGCGCTACAACCAGCAGAACGTGTTCAAGCGCACAGTCCTGGATATGCTGGCGAACGAGCTGCTGAGGCGCCACTTGGAGAGGCTGGAGGAGGAGGACCGCCAAATGGAGGCGCAGACCAGGGGGCGCGAG
>NNCB01001410.1:0-10901 GCA_002317545.1 Scenedesmus quadricauda | reverse complement strand
GGGCAGTGGTGGTCGATCGACGTGGCGTGAGTGAGTATGTGCGCAGCTTCGTGCTGCCTGGCTGTCGAAACACGTCGCTCGCCGCGGTCATAATGCAAAAGGCACATTTTCGGCGGCATCCTCGTCTTGACCCAGCCCTTGCAACGCGCCGCTGATTCATCCATCACCAGAACTCCCGAGCATGCTCCTGCCAGGTTCCATTGCATAACGACCACCCTCCAGTCGCCACAACCCCAATCCGAACTTCAAACCCGAACCCCAAACCCCACTACACGCACCTCTAGGGACCGCAGCACCCACACGAGCCGCAGCCTGTGCATCAGGCCGCCATGCTGCTTCGCTGCCGCGCCGTCATGCGACTCGCCTGCAGCGCCAGCGGCGGCAAGGGCCTCCTCAAGCACCGCGGTGAACGGGGTCACGCCGCTGCCGCCGCCAACGAGGACGACACTCGCGCCGCCCGCCGCCGCGCGGACCGCGCGGGCTGCGGCGCGGCTGGGGTAGCGGCCCTCGATCAGCAGGGGCAGCTCGGCGGCGCCGCCGGGGGCATCGGCGGCATCGGCGAGTGCGTAGACGGCGTCGCTCCAGCCGCCGCATGCCTTGATAACGAGGCAGGCGCGCTTGCCGCATTGGCGAGGACGCGATGGCATTGCGTGACACTCCAGGCCCGACATCGTTGAGCGAGGAACAGGCTGTCCTGCACAGGCGCGCGATAGACGGGCATGGGAAATCCTTCTGAAATCGGGTTGGCAATGGCGCCGCTGCGGGGAGAGGGAGGCTCAACCGGGCCACACATGTGCACAGACACAAGCGCGAGCACTCACACGCCGCGCGTGCCGTCGCTGTCACACACAGACACATTTTCGCCCACCTCGCCCACCTGCGTTTCCTGCACATAGGACGGCTGCCAGATCAGCATACCGCACCAGGCAGTGATCGCCGCCAGGTGTTGGTCAGATTGCCGCCGGCAGCCACCTGTCAGGCCCCAGCCGGTTGCTGTTTGCAGAATGTGGGAAGCTACCAGATCATCAGCAGCCGCGGCAATCTGTAATCGGCGTGATAATCAATGCAGGTCTAAACGCAGCAGCAGCAGCAGCAGCAGCAGCAGCAGCAGCAGCAACAGCAGCAGCAGCAGCAGCAGCAGCAGCAGCGAAGCGGCAGCCACTGCCCACACAATGCAGAACACATGCTCACATGAACACAGCAAGCATAGCAACTGTAAGAGTGAGGGCCGGCAAATGGCAGGATACACACCTGGACAGTGGCGTTCACTGGGTACGCGAGCAACAGCCAGCGCTGCACGAGGCTGCTGCGTACAGCACAAGGCCCGGCACAAAGTACCACCAGGACACCGTGTAGGCCAATAGGCAAAGAAGACGACCTGCTCGTGCGATCCGCCAGAGTGAGAACGCAAATGGTGAGTTGGCAGGGAACGTTGCAGATGTCAAACCTCGCCATAGCAGGCTTGACTAGTGCAGAAGCCGTCGTAAATTGCACCGCATAGAACTACGCGATTACCATCACTATTTAGTTTGAAATCTATTCAAATATGGACAGAAAACGCTTCGAGAAAAGCAGGCGGGGATTGTGAAGTGTCTGCTGTAGTCCCAGGTGCGCGTGCCGCTGGTCTGCTGCCACCTGCTGTGCTGCAGGCGACATGCCGAAATGGCGATCACCTGAGTCTCAAGGAAAGCCCGCAAAGCTGCAGCGCGCCACGGAGCGCCACACCCCAACATGCACCCCTTCGCTCACCAGCCACAGCGTGTAGGCCGCACCGACCACCAGGGTGATGGCGGCGGTGAAGGCGATCAGGGGATGCTGCTGGAAGCTGGCCGGATGACCAGTGAACTCGCCGACGAAGCCCAGTGCCCGGCAGGCCGGAATTGGCCATCGCGAACAGCACCATGAAGAACGCGACAGCATGGGGGCCTGGCACGCCGCCGTAGGAGGGGAGCGGGGTGCGCAAGCGTCATCATGAGGGGGTTCAGCTGACGGCTTGACAGTCGTCCCAGCTACCCCATCTCCCAGAGGTAGGAATGGGAGGTTCCAGGTCAGTGTATAGTGACCGTCGGGATGTTCGCCCAGCGTAATGATCGGGGCGGCCGCGCGAGACGCACCGTGACTGCCACCCAAGCAACCGCTGCCCGCGACGTGAGCTTGTGCACCCATCTGGCGTCCTCGGCGCGCACGCCGAGCAGGTCGAACAGCGGCGACGCGCGCACGCCGGTCACGGTCGCGAGGAAGAAGTTGCCCATGGCCGGCCATGCCGCCACCGCGCCGACCGCGTAGGTCCACAGGGCCGCCTGTGAAGGAGGCGGGGACCCCGGCGGCGCGTCCTCGAGCCAGTAGGGCTTCGCCACGTCGAAGAACGCGAGGGGCGCAGCGAGGGCGGCGACATTCCGGCGGACCAGACGGCGAGCAGCGCCAGGTCTGAAGGCGTGTGCGCGGCGAGCAACGGCCGCGGAACGGGACGATATGATGAGCGAAGCAGCAGAGCGGCTGGCGAAGGTACAGGCCGATATCGCAGGTGCGGCACAGCGCGCGCAGCGGCGCGCAGCGATATCGAGCTGATCGCGGTGTCGAAAACGCCACGGCGCCGACGCGATTCGGCCCGGCTGCTCGCGGGAGCGATGTGGACATGGTCGCTGCGAGGGAGCAGGTTGCGGCAGAGGGGCGAGCGCTACGGTTGCGGGCGCGGTTTTGTGTGCACGGTGGAGCGTTGGGCGAGCGCGCTTGCCGGTGACCGGCGCCCTTCACCAGGCGTACGCCACACATACGCCAGGAACCAGCGCCGCGCGAAGTGGTCGTGATCGGATCGCGCATTACTATCCAAACGGGTAGTTCGCGGGCACGGGTACGCTGAAAGCGATCGGCGCTATAGAGGCGACCGGCCAGGCCGAGCCCATAAGTACCAGCCGGTGGCATGCGGCCGCAAATGTATCACCAGAGTTCCGACGGTAAGGTGCTGACTGTGTTCGCAGGTTGTGCAACGAATGAACATCAACATGGTAACCTCGCAGTTTCTTGCGATATCACAGCGCCGGAGTGACTCTGGGGTGCCGAACGCAAGATGGACACGAGAAGGAAAGCGGACTCACCAGCCGATAGTATGCAGGACCCTGGGCGTACGGGGCACCAAAATTTGCATACGTGTTCGAAACTCTCTTCCATGTCCCCGGTGCAGAGGGGTTTGCATGTGTGATACTTGGTGAGAGGTGCAGCAGCTCAGTAGCAGTTGTGTGTTACGGTATCTCAGTATCATCAGCATTGCTCAAGTTCTGCAATAGCAGCAGGTTGCATGCCTGCCATATTGAAAAGGTTTTGCGCTTTGGTGCCTACGGCTGTATACTTTCCCGAACAGTCCTTCGCGTTTTTTCCGTTTTGGTAACGATATTGATGGCCTTGATCGTTTCGCCATCATCTACCCCTGTCATCCGGGATTGTTCTGATTTTCGTAACATTTGATCCCCACTGAACGCCGAGGGATTTGAAGTGGACTTGCGCAAAAGCAAACTGACCGTGCCCTACGTCAACCTATCGCTGATGCCTACCGTTAGTTTTCCCAAGGCAGCCATCTCCTACATCAGTGCCGGGGACGGTGGTATCACGCCGGATACAGCCTGAACCATACCCAACAGGCAAGGACACCACGAGCCAACTGCTGCCCCATGCCACAAACACACAAGGTTGCAGATGCACGGGGCAGGTGGTGATGCGTTCATGTGCGGGATTCCCCTCAGTGCTTGTTTGACAGAGGTTGGCTGACGCAGCTGCCATCTATAGCGGTTTTAGATAAAGCGGCGGTAGACGTGTGTAATTACTTTGATAAAAATATTTCTAAAGTTACCGTTACCTTAGGATGGGAGCAGGAGTATTTCCTGATCGACGAAGCCCTGGCCGATCCCGCCGGATCGTCAATGTGGCCGCGCCGACGGGCATGCGCCGCAAAAGGACAGCAGCGTCGTGCCGCCAGCAGCAGCGCCGCAAAGCGTTCAGGCGCGAGCTGCCCAACGAATGAGGCCGTGCCGGCGCCAGCAGAGCGCCGGACGCAAACATGTTGGTCTGTGCAGGCGGGGCAAGAGGTGCAGCACCCGCCGCCATGTGTGCAGGCGCCTGATGGCCGCGCAGATTTCATCGACAAGGTGTGGCAATGGAAGAAAGCGGCAGGAAGACGGATCTGGCTGCAGGATCAGGGTAGGCCGACTCCCACCTTGTGCTTGGGGCACGTTTGAAGGCCGCGCTTCGACATAACTTGCTAGCCTCAAGCGAGTAGGGGCGCCGAGTCCGGTGCCGCAACGGCGTGGGCAAGCAGCATGCGCATGCCGACACCGAGATAGGGAATTTCGGAGCCATGCGCGGCACCTTTCGCCTGCGAGCGACGCGGCCGCGACATAGTCGAAATGATAGAGAAAGGAGGGCTTGCCCCGGGCCGTGCGTGCGGCCAGCCACCGCGCCGGCCCGACGAACCAGGCGTCGCCGAGGATTGGCGTGCAAGTCCTTTCGGCAGCGGCGCCCAGATAGGTACTTTCGATCCGGCGACGCCAAAAGGTTGAACTGCTGCAATGCCAGCTCGAACAGATGCAGAAGCAGCTGAAGCGCCGCTCACGGAAGGGCGAGGAAGCCTGCTTGTGCGATTGATCGCCTCGGCCACAGTCCCTACATGCTCCAGACGCTCGTGGAAGCACGGCAACCGGCGGCACTACGTGGTGCTGACCGGGGGTTTGCGCGCAGTTGCACAAGCCACCATCGGCGTAGCTGCTTCACGGCCAATTTGCAGAAGCTGGGCGTGCAGTTTTTGGAGCCTGTATGGGCCAGCGCACCGCGCCGACAACGGCCCTGGCACCTGTTCGTCTCTCGTTCGCCGGGCGCCTGGTGCACGAAGGCCTCGGCGCCTTGCTGGTGCTGCGCTGGAGCCGGTTGGCACCGAATACCTTTGCCTTCGCCGTGAACGACTATGGCGTCGCCATCACCGCACGCAGCGACACCAGCATGGCCGACCCTCCCCGGATTGTGGCCAAGGGGTGGGGACCAACCCTCCGCGCAGATCGCATGAGGCCGGAGCATGCACGCCCGCACGACTTTGGGCGGGCCATGACGGGGTTTTCTGGTCCAAGCGATGTGTTTCTGCGGCGTGCGCTCGCCGATATCTCTGGGCGCCGCGCGCAACAGCAGTGGCCACGGCTCGGAGGGGCGCTGTGCGGCATCGGCATTGGGCGAGCAACATAGCCCAGGGGGCGGCTCGCACCAGCTTGTTGAACTCGAGGCTAGCCAGGCGATTGTCCATCCCTTGTGGAGCTCCTCTGAACCGGAAGGTGGATGCGAAAGGTCGGAGTGTGCGGGTCAGCCAGTGCCATAAGGTCGTGCGGAACTCACCAGGACGCATCATGCAGCCACATGGCTGCCGCGCTCCTCAGACCTGCTAGCGTCAAGCGCCCTGACTAGCCAGCGGCATCAGTGGGGCACAAACACTGCCAACGGCGGCGCCCGGGACTCACAGGGTGCCTTGTACCAGCATGGGGCCTGCGTGGGCTTGGCCCACCAGGGGAGCTTGGCCGCGTTTTTGGGCTTGTACCAGCAGGGCACGTCCCGCCACGACACGGCAATCACACCCCACTTGGTCTGGGCCAGCTTCTCAAAGGCCCAGTGAGAGAGGTCAAGGTGGGACATGTCAGGGGTTGGAGGAACGGCAGTTGGTGGGCAAGGGCGGAGGGCTCACTGCGGATGGTGTTCAAGATTGCGAAGTGTCCGAAGAGCAAGTGATGGGGCCGGAAAATGGCGGCGTCGGCGTGCTGATGTCGGGGCTCGATTATGAGCGTGTCGTGCTCGCCGGGCTCCAGCTTGGCATCATGCAGGCCTGCCTCGACACGGCTCCCTTACGTGCGCGAACGTAGCAGTGTCGGCAAGCCGATCGGGGGTATCCAGCTCGTGGCGCAAGCTCACCATTGCAGCACCAGCGCTTGTTCGAGAAGGCATTCCCGGCGAACATTCTCGTTAGGTTGGGGCCGGAACGCGAGTTCGACAGGTTGTCGAGGTAGTACATCATCGCCGTGCTCTGGGCCACGGCTTCCAGCATCTGCCGGAAGTTGCCCATCGCGTGCTGTCGGGTCACGTCGCGGTCGTAGTGCACGTACACCGGGCAGCAGTCGTAGTCGGTGACCATCACGTTGAAATGGTCGTGCCAGAACGTGTTGACGATCTCGAACAACTGACGTATCGAAGCACCGCGGCGGGCGGAGCGGCCTCCTTGCACTTCCTGCGGTTGAAATAGATCTTGTTGTCACCCGACGTCTGGACTTCCTGATTTGCGTCCGGTCAGGTTGCGTGCCTCGAACTTCAGCTCGATTTCCTTGTTGAGCAGGGTCACCCAGGCCTGCCGCACAGTTGGGGCCCGGGGCGTAGCCGCAGGAGTTCCTGTACTCGGGGGCGACGTCGCCAATGGCGGCAATGTCCCAGCCGGTGCCGACGTTCCTATCCGGGAAGCGTCTGGCAGCGCCTGCAGGGCGACACCGGTGGGGGGCGTGAGCGCCAATGTGGCTCTTCCACCCCAAAGCATGGACGGAGGGTGGATCTGGCGCAGCTGGCCTGTTTGCGGGGCCGTGCTCAGATCGCGCGGTATGGGCAGCGCCGCAACTGCGTCATCGAGGCGCTGCGGCTACAGCTGGCCGAGCGGAAGCAGAGCGAGGCAGCCACGCCGACGCGCCTCAAATGGCATGGTGCTGGTCACGCCCGCGCCGCTGCTCACCCTGGTGGATATTCCACGCTCAGTGCATGTTGAACGAATGGTCATCGCCAAAGTTTGGGTGATTTGGATTGGCAATGTAGATGATCCACTTGTTCGCATTGCTGTGAGGATCCGACCATATTGCGCGCCTGCACGATCGCCGCCACGGCACCACCGTAGAAAGTTGCCCTGCCGTTTTGCCAGTGGCTTTACTTGCTTAGACAAATCAGCGGGAACAGGGAACGCGTCAATATTAAGGGGACCGTTCTTTTCTGCAGCCTCAGGTTCAACACTCCGTACGGTAGAGGTGTTCATTTAGAAGGCCCAGTGTGAAAGTTAGTTTGGTGCTAAGGTTGATCCAAGAAGGTGGACAAAGGTTGTAGGAGGGTGTGTTTTCGTTCTTTACACTGATCATTATCTACAAAGGAAAAACTGCCGCTGTGGGTCGCGCGCTGCATACCTCTGATTACGCCGCTTGCGCCCTGGCGTACACGCGGTTAACTGTGCCGGGTCTACCGTTTTTCGTACGTCCCCTGGCTACTTATGAATATTCAAAGATCCCCTTATTCGGCTTCCTCTACAGTAACATCTCGCGGTGATCATGACCCGGGCTAACCTCCAGAGCAACATCGGATGAGGTAGTTAAACAGGACTGCGCCATGACCCGGCGACGAGTGCATCAGGATCTAATGCCTTCCACCGAGGGCAGAGCGGACGACCACGTCGAAGCGGGACGGCGAAGAAGGCGCGCCGGTATCGACCATGGGAATGCCGGCAATGCCGTAATGGTCGAGCCAGTTGCGCTTGTGCATGGCAAAGGCGGCCGAGAGCATGGCGGCAGTGGCATTGTCGAAAAAGCGGAAATAGTTGGGGTAATAGACGATGCCCGCAGGGTCGCAGTCACCGAACTGGATTTCGAATCTCGATGTTGTGGTCGTGCGGTGAAAACTATTGTGAAGCGCGCAGTCGCTTTCGTGGCGTGCGCAGCTGGCGGTCAGAGAGGAGCGCAGTAGTTGCCGATCCTGGAAAAATACGGCTACACTGACTAATCCGAGATTTACATCAGAAATTGTCGGCGGCGGCCCGTGAATGGCATGCGGGCGCTTCCGACAGGCAAGCTGGTAGCCTTCCATCAGGGGTGGGCGGCCGACAGCGTCAACACGCATATCCTTGTTTTCGAGCACGAGTTCGTCCACGGTCTAAAGGCTCGCTCCAGTGTGCAACGCTGCGCAAGCATGCAGCATGTGTCGACACGAAAGGCAGCCATGGGCTGCCTTTCTGCATTACGCGATTACCCGCCGAACGATTGTCGGCCTGGGATGCATGATTCTGCTGATGTGTGCCCGTCGGGCAAGTGCGCGCCGTTCAGCCGCATGCAGATGTGCACGCGGACGGGAGCGTGGTCCTCTGCGTGGCGGCGCCGCCCCGAGGTCGGCCGGAGGTCGGCCGGCTGGACTTCTGGCACCGATTCCCGGTTATCGCCGGTCACGCCCCGTGTCGGTCGATCCGCCGAGTCACGCCAGGAGGTTTTCGGTCGCCTTGTTGCGCGCGGCACCTTGGCTACAAGCAAAGCAGCAACAGGCCGCACGCTATCGCGATCAAAACCGGATTCATGCGTGTCTCTTCCTTCCCATTGAGAAGGGCAACCGCAGAGTAAATCGTCGAGCGTCCGACTTGTCGATGCCGGTTCGCCCTCTCCCCTGATGCGACCGCCCCAAATTGACCGCCGCGTTATGGGAAGAAAGAAAGCCAAGGGCAAGCCCGGTTATTCGGCGCGAGGTAACGGCACGCGGCCGGATCGTTCGCGACCTCGACACCCAGCCGGACGTTCAGGGCAACACCGTCCACCTGACGATCGACGCCGACCTGCAGGAATATGCGGCGCGGCGCATGGATAATTGAGTGGTCGGCCGTGAAAAGACAATCACGAGTGCCGCATGCTCCGATGCGCGCGCACCCCTCCCAAAGTCCAAGGGGCGGCGTGAAGGGTGCGCAGACATGCTGCTGGCGTCGCCTTCGAAGAGCAGGCCCAGTGCATTGCGTACACTGGCTCCCGCCTTTGCACGGAAGGTGCACGCAGGAGTGTGATTGGCAGTGGCTTTGTGAGCAGTGCACATTTGAGGGTGCTTGCTTGTTACTGCTGACACAAGCAGCACAGTCGGTTCAAGATACGAAAGGGCAAGAAGCGATCGTATGCAGCTTATTGGTGGCGTGCTGGTGCCACCAACTGAGCACGTTCTGGCTGGGTCTGCAGGGCCAACGAAGAAGGTCTATACTGCTCAATTCTCAACACAAACGCCCAGCTCAACCCACAAACACGCGGCTTCCAGCGCCGCCGGGGTCTGCGGCGACGAAGCGCCGCGGGACTTGCCGAGCCGCATTTCGTTTCGCGCATATCCTGGAACGCCGTCCCTGCGCCAATCCCTTTCCTGGTGCCGTTGGCGCGCGCGATGCGCTGCAGAGATGCCCTCGCCGTGCGTCAGGCGCAGCCTTCGAGACGACTTGCGAAGCGCCGAGTTCGGCTTCTGCTGGGTGGTGGTGTACACGCGCGTGCACACGCCGCGGCGCTGCGGGCAGTTCGCCAACGCGGGCGAAGTGCTCTTGTAGGTTTCAGGGCTGCGCGGCTTGCGCACCAGCTGATTGATCGTTGCCATCGTATGGAGTTCTTTCGGTTGGGCCGGAGCCGTTCGGGCGGGCCTGAGCGTGAAAACGACGGCAGAACATCAGATCCTGTTTGCGCAGCGTCGAAGCGCCCTCGACCCCCAATTCTTCGGCCATTTCGACCAGCTGGGCGGGCGCTTTGGTTTTGAGTTCTTTAAGATGCATGGGATGGATTCCGGGTGATATTCAGGAGACAATATGTTTCGATGACGCGCTGGGGTGCCTCCCGGCTCGCCCGGGTCGCCGCCCCCGTCAGCTGCCGCGCCGCGCCCGCCACGCCCGCCTCCTGATCCCGGCGAGCGCGCCGTCGGCGACCCCGCCGCGCCCGGCGCCGCTCGCCGGCGACGAGAAGACGCCCGCGGCCCTTAGGCGCGCCGACTGAAGGCGGTCGGCGTGGCGCTGCGCAGACGACGAACCGCGGGCCGCGGGCGCCGTGCCATGCGGCGCGGGCGTCACGGCGCCTAGGGAGCAGGTGCTCGCCGTAGACCGCGCCGTAGCCATGCCCGACTCGCGCTCGCGCGGCGTCAGCACGCCGCCGCTGCCTGCGCCCGCCCCGCACGCGGCGGCGCCCCAGCCACTGCCGGCCACCGGCGTGCCGGTGTCGGCGCCGAGGGAGGCCGCGTGGCGGGAGGCCGTGTGCGCACGGGCGGCGCGGCCTGCACCCTTCGCGCTGCTCGGCGGCTTGAGCGCGGGCGACAAGTGCGCGGCGCCGGTGCTGGCTCTGTACGACGATGCAGCGCGCGCGAGCGAATCGGCTGCGTCTTGGTCGCGGCAAGGCGCAGTGGTCGATGGGCATGGCCGCGACTTTGTTGCCGGCAGAGATGGCGTAGTCGCGGCCGCCTGCAGGGGCGAGCGGAGCGGCGCTGGCAGCTGCTGCTGCTGCTGCTGCTCTGCTGCGCCGGCTGGCGGGACAGGAGCGCCAGCTGCCTCTGCGACGCCTCAAGCGGGCCGTTGCGGGCGAGCATGCGGGCGGCTAAGGCCAGTGCTGCAGTGCTGGGCGCCACGTGGTGTTCATGTTGGCATTCCTCACGCCCACGCCATATTACACCTCGACAAGGGCGGACCTTTCGGTAGAGCGCTCGCCGTTCGACGTCCAACGATCGCCTGATGCCCGCGAATTTTGAAGCACCCGCCTCACCCGCAGGTCCCGGCCACGCTCGCCGCACCTTCGTCGCCGCCGCCTGCGCCGCCGCCTCGCGCCGTGGCTCGCCAGCGCTTCCTGCGACAAACCGCGCCGCACCTGCCGAGTGAGCATCAGCTCTCGGCGGCGCAGCCTTCACTATATCGCCGATCGGCGCGACTGCATGCGCGCGACATTCGAGCCCAGCGGGC
Source organism: Scenedesmus quadricauda (assembly GCA_002317545.1). Taxonomy (NCBI): domain Eukaryota; kingdom Viridiplantae; phylum Chlorophyta; class Chlorophyceae; order Sphaeropleales; family Scenedesmaceae; genus Scenedesmus; species Scenedesmus quadricauda. The sequence continues at coordinate 190 of NNCB01001410.1, read as the reverse complement.
GATGGCAAATCCTGCATGCGACGCGGTTCGCCTCACAGCCGCCCCCGACGTATTGGCACCCCACCTGCGCCGCGCGAGATGGTCCTTGCGGTCAGATGCGATCGCGCAGAGGCGCGCGCACTTGCTGGTCGGCGGGCTCATAGAGACCGCGCAGGCGCGGGCCGGGTGGCGTGTTGGCGGGGGGGAGGGG